>JAWQEG010004519.1:0-156228 GCA_033782935.1 Petrolisthes cinctipes | reverse complement strand
AACGATGACATAATAGGATAATCACCGAACAGACACATGCACACATTAACTATCTAAATTTGTAATACCCTATAGGCAATGTAATGTAATGTACAGTCGGCGGCAAAAGTCATGTCGCTTCACTGCTTCACCGAGACATGCATGCAGTGCCTCGGTGAAGCAAATGAGGTGACAGGACTTTTTTGCCGCCGACTGTACTTTCTGGTATTCATTTGGGCGCGAATGTACAGTCACGGTGAAAGTCCTGTATTGGGTGAATTATATAAAGTGAACCGTGAGAGTGAATCTTATAAACCAATATTACAGAGTTCAGGTTCAACAGTTGTAATTACGTGCCATTATTCGTGGTCGTTTCATTGGAAGGTGTTGTATTACTTTTGACCGTGACTGTACCCTTTTATGAGGTTCCTGACTTGTTTTTGTTTTTGTTTTGTTTTGTTTTTCGTTTTTGTTTTTCGTTTTTGTTTATCGTTTTGTTTTTGTTTTTGTTGTTGTTTTGTTGTCATTGTGTTTGCTTTTGTTGTTGTTTTTGTTTGTTGTTGTTGTTGTTGTTGTTGTTGTTGGCTGTACAGTACTACCAATATACGTTTGACAGTACGAGATTTGCTGAATGAGTTATGATCTTCAGTGACCTCTCTTCTTATCTTCCCTTTCCTCGTTCTTCCCTCCCTCCTCCTGCTCTCTTCTTCAACTGTCTCGCCTTTCTTCCTGTTTCCTTTTGTTTGCTGTCACACCTCTCTACCACCTTTTTCTGGCGCTATATGACCTCGCTGTTGCGGCGCCTAATATCAATCAATCTCCAATCTCCCCTCCTGCTTTTCACATGATATTATTTAACTTGGCAACACTGTAAGCAATACCTATGACTTGGCAACACTGTAAGCAATACCCATGGACCTGGCAACACTGTAAGCAATACCTATGGACTTGGCAGCACTGTAAGCAATACCCATGGACCTGGCAATACTGTAAGAAACACACCTGACTTGGCAACAATGTAGACCACACTCATAGATTGACCAGAGACTGTCATCACCGTAAAAGAAACACTCGTGTATGGAACTGGCAACACTGTAGACATCACCCCATAGACCTGGCAATACTGGTGACTGATGATGTAAGTATAGTGGGGCGCGGCATCACCTTTCCTCCTTAGGTAATATTTTGTCTTCAATCACTTGTACCTCTGTTTTTCTTGCTTTAATCTCTCACTTACTCGTATCTTCTTTTTTCACTCTTCTTTTTTCACTCTTCTTTTTTCTAATAGTTTCGTCACTCATTAACCCATTCTTAAATTTAGTATCCTGGTTAGTCCTTCACTTCCTAACTCCATAATACAACTTAATTAAGGACCCTGTGATCGTGTATGAGAATTGGTGGCTTCTGATATTCCTCCTAACTATGCCACGAAACAAGCTCCTTCAATACAGCAGCTGGTGTTTGGTGGCAATGTTTGATGGACTCGCTAAAAAAAAAAAAAAAACCTCCAATTTACCTAGTACATCACAGTGTTCCTTAATTAAGAAATCTCAGCACCAGCAATAGTGTCTTCTCAGATTCTCAGGCCTGTCATTTTTTTCTAGATTTCAGACGTGGGTAAATAAATAAAGTATAGTTTCGTGCATTCGTGGGGGAGGACTGTCTGTGTATGTTTGTGTGTGTTGATACGCTGTTGGTGTTGGTAAGACTTATTGATATGTTGGGTGGTCAGTGTTACCATATAAGTCAGTCAGCTAGCTTTGTTAATCCACTGTCATTGTATGTTTTATTTGTGTATATATGTTAACCTATTGATGCATTCATTATTTCTGTTAATTTGGCAGCCTTGGTCTCTCTCTCTCTCTCTCTCTCTCTCTCTCTCTCTCTCTCTCTCTCTCTCTCTCTCTCTCTCTCTCTCTCTCTCTCTCCTCTCTCTCTCTCTCTCTCTCTCTCTCTCTCTCTCTCTCTCCTCTCTCTCTCTCTCTCTCACCTCCCCTTTCATCACCTCAAATTCCCCTTTCCATAGTCGGCATTCTCCCTCCCTAATTGCCTTCGTCCTGTTCTTCTTTGTCTCCCCTCCTCCATCTTTCGTTATTCTCTCTCTCTCTCTCTCTCTCTCTCTCTCTCTCTCTCTCTCTACTCTCTCTCTCTCTCTCTCCTCTCTCTCTCTCTTCTCTCTCCTCTCTCTCTCTCTCTCTCTCTCTCTCTCTCTCTCTCTCTCTCTCTCTCTCTCCTCTCTCTCCTCTCTCTCTCTCTCTCTCTCCTCTCTCTCTCTCTCTCTCTCTCTCTCTCATTTCCATTTACTGTTTTCATTCCCGTCCCTGCATTCTCCTACTTCTCTCTCTCTCTCGTTTAGTACTGTTTTTCCTTCCCTTCCCTTACATCCATTCTCTCTTCTTTCCCTTCTCACCCTCCTTCATTTCCCTTCTCATTTTCCCTTCCTTCTATTCCCTCACATTTATCCTTCCCTGACCAGGCTATCTTTATTTTTCTCCCTCTCTTCTTGTATCCTTTAATTCGTTTTCTTTCCTTATCCCTCCTTCATCTTTCCCTGTTAAACTCTCTCTCCCCCCCCTTACCTTTCCCCTACCTCTCTACTTCCCCTCCACCTACACCCTCCCACCCCATCTCCTCTCCCCAACCACTTCCTCCTCCACCTACACCTCTTTCCCCCTCCACCCCTACACCTCTTCCCCCTCCAACCCCTACACCTCTTTCCCCCCCCACTCCACCACCACCACCACCACCACCTCTTTCCCCCTACCCCCCGTCACAATAACCAGCAGACCCTCCTCCCACCAGGGCCCCCCTCCACCCCAAACCCCCATTAAGCGTGAAGTTATGACAAATGCTCAAATGGGTCGGAAAGTTATTGTGAAAGTGAGGGACGACCGACCTTATACTGCCTGCCTCCACTGCACTGAGTTTGGCATTCTCTGTTTTGTAGCTCAGTTATTTTCTGCATCTTCCTGGTTCTTCCTATATTAACATGAGCTGTATTTAAGGAGGGAAGTACAGTGTTTTGGTAAATCTGGAACGGCAACTGATTCTTCAAAAACAATTCGAGCAATGGGACACTATTATTTTTGTTCATCTGGTCTTGTTTTTCTGCCATTTTTTATTGTTATTGTTTTTTTTTTTTTTTTTTTTTTTTTTTTAAGTGTTAAGGTGCTCTAATGTACCCAAAGTGTATTAATTACCCCATTAAAGAAATATACTCTAGTGTGGGCGAACTTGGAAGGCTACTGAATCCTCCAAAACCATGACAGGAAAAAAGATTTGTATAGGTCCATAAACAAATATAGAGTCAGTTTTTTGGCATAGTGTGGAGGAATCAGTAGCATTCTAGTTCACCCTCATTAGACTCCCCCCCCCTCTTTCCCTCTCCCCCCCTTTAAACCCTGGTGGTGTGTGAGGGTGTGTTGTTGTGGTGGTATGGTGGTGGTGGTGGTGGTGGTGGTGTTGGTGTTATCGATACAAGAAGTGGTGTAGGCAGAGTATATTCTTGTAGTGAACTTGAATATCAAATGAACCCATAAACTATTTTAATTAATTTGAACTTCGTGACGTCAAAGGGGACCACCTCTTTTTTTTTTTTTTTTTTTTTGGGTGAATTGGAGGACTAAACTGAATCCTCCATACTATGCCCCCAAACAGATCCCTTATTAGTAGCATTGAGGTGATTTGTTGTTGTTACTTGGCATCGTCTGGAGGAATTAATAACCTTCATATTTACCCCCCCCCAAAAAAAAAAAAAAAAAAAAAAAAAGTTCTCCCCTTAACGTACGGTCACGATAAAAAGTCCTGTTTCTGATGAATGAAAGTGAACCATTTGAGTGAATCTTATGAACCAATATTACAGACACCAACAACGGTTATATATAGTTTCACATAATTTATCGAGGCTGTTTCATTCGTAGATGGTGACAGGACAATTGATCGTGACTGAACTATACCTTCCGAGTAATTTTATGATCGGATAATACGATGGGGAGATGCAGCAGTAATAAAAAAAACTTAATTGCTCCCTTCACTTAAATAATGTCAAGGTTATTGCTTGCTTGCCGTAACGACCTCTGTGCAGTCGTCGGAAATAATTATCTACGGTCATTTAAGCAGCTAATGTCCCGTGTTGAAAGTGATTAGTATGGGAGGTGAGCACATGCGACTCTGTTAGCCCCACACGTATATTACACATCCCTGGGTAACTCTTTTATTATCTCTTATTGTATTGTATGTCAGGGGTCGATTAGTCTCATGGTCGTTTGTTGTTCGTCTTTTCATCGGTGTGGTTCTGTCCCCGGTGATATGATTTTTTATAATGGTTTGCGTTATATTCTTATTAGTGTGTGAGTGCTTTGTTCAGTCCACCTAGTTTTATTATGGGGGTATTTACACTCGTGGTACAGTCATGGTCAATATTCCTGCAACACTTTCCAATGAGATGGCTTCGAAAAATGATCCGAAACTATAGCTGTTGTTGTTGGTCTCTGCAATATTGGTTGGTTCATAAAATTCAATCAAATGGCTCGCTTTTATTCACAAGATTGCAGCAGGACTTTTGACCATGACTGTACAATCGCAGACCATGAAAAGTCTATACCCCCTCTGCAGATCCTGAGACGAGGCCTGGGACTTAGACTTTTCATGGTCTGCGATTGTACAGCCACAATCAAATAACCACCAACACTTTCCTTCCATCGTGCAAATAAATCAGTATCATATCAAAATATAATCATACAACACCTTATGTCAACTCAACCCCCTCAATTATTATTATGAGATGCTGCAAAATCATACACGTGTTGTTCTTTATTACCAAGATATTTACTACGATGGAAGGAAATTGTCGGTGGTTATTTGATTGTGGCTGTACATTAGAGAACAAATTTTATTCCTCATAATTATGCCAGGAAATAGGACTATAGAGATTAGCAATTATAATGGTGGCCAGGTATTTTTTTCATTTTTTTTCATTTATAAGTGTTTGCGATAGTACCAGGTTGGAATAATTAGGTAATAAATATAAAGTTGCTGTAGTTCTTAATAATTTTTGTATGATGAAAAAAAAAAATATATATAAAATTTTCTGGCATGCGAGTCAGGTTACATATAGTTAGTTAAGGTAAGAAATCTGGACACTTTATTATTCGAGTTCTAACACACACACACACACACACACACACACACACACACACTTGCTACTTGAGGACTACGGCGTCTGGATCTGACACTCTGCTTGAAAATGCAAAGAAAGCGTCAGAAATTTGGGGTCTGAAGGAGGTAAAGGTCACACACACACACACACACACACACACACACACACACACACACACACACACACACACACACACACACACACACACACACACACACACACGGCCTTCCTCCCTCCACCACCCTACAAATTAACGCACACACACACACACAGCTTTCCACCCACCACCACCCTGCAAATTTACACACACACACACACACACACGGCCTTACTCCTCCCACCACCAACCCGCAAATTTACACACACACACACACACACACACACACACACACACACACACACACACACACACACACACACACACACACACACACACACACACACACACACATGGCCTTACTCCTCCCACCACAACCACCCTAAAAATTACCACATTTACTCCGCCAACTTCCTCTAAAACTGAACAAGATGACCTGGTTTAGCAAGACTGAGATATATATAGGGATGTGTACCAGATACGATTACCTACTGAAGGGGTGAAGTAATTTGTGGTTGTCTGGCATTACGACCCCCGTGCAGTCGATGGGCATAAATCAATCTTAATGGCCTAACTAATCTTAGCGTTTGTGTGTGTATGCAGTCCCCCTTTCCATTTGCAACCACAAGACATTCTGATGACATAATTTCACGTTCCCACGACATATTGTTAACACAGCCGAAATATATCTGCTGCGACACATCATAGCCATCATAATAATAATCTGAAATATCTAAAAACTTATCATAATTTTGTCACCAGAGTATCCTTGTCTGTTTTTCATCGTGAAGAACTCATTATGAAGGAATGGAGGGAAAACTGACACACGGGAAGCAATGCCTGACTGGAATATATAAAGTAAAATAAAGTCTTCATTTACACCTTTTATAAACGCGATCTTTTTACTTGTGATGGACAGATCGTTTGACATTTGCCTGAATATGATGCATAAATACTGTGTACAACAAAAGATTGGCCCCTGATAAATTGTTAAGCTACCACATGCATTTTATATTGCCTATTACTCAAGGTTTTATTTTGTTGTGAATTTACTGCAACTTACCTATTGTATGCGTTGATATAACCTTGTCTGAAAATGTGTGGTCACCTTCATATATGTTTGTGAGGGGCCAAACAGAATATACACTCTACTACAAAGCTGATACCCAACTACCTTACTGAATTGGACAGTTTCTTGGTTCAGTATTGCCCCCATAACTTTTTACCACAGATGCATACACTGAAATAAAAGTAAGACTCTCTGCCGTACAGTGAGTCAGAATGGCCCAGTTAAGTATTGTATAGGTGCTTACAACTGCACATAACAGGTACATGAGGGTTAGCACACGGGGAGAGAAGAGGAGATAGAGACACAGAGACAAGAAGAGGATTAGGAGCAATAGGGTGAGAGAGAGAGGGAGGGAGGATGTGTGTGTGTGTGTGTGTGTGTGTGTGTGTGTGTGTGTGTGTGTGTGTGTGTGTGTGTACATGCTTCCTTGTGTATGTGTATATATGATTATTTGTGCTTGTGTGTGTATGCTTTTATTATGTGTGTACTCGCGTTCACTTTCACTAAACATATTGCTTTCATCAAATTCTCAAAGGTTTCCAAAACACCTTAAAATTATTACAAGACGTGAAACTATAGAATAATAACTAGAAACGCCTGCTTTGCTGGGTACAGGGCGAGGAATGGAGATGGGAATTAAGTGGAGGGAAGGGAGGAGTGCATGGAGAGGTGAAGAGGGAAGGAGGGGAGGTAGAGAAGGAGGAATGCCATGGAGGTGTGAGTGGAAGGAGGAGAGGAGAGGGAAGGAAGGAAGGAGGGAGGGAGAGAATGAGGAATGGCATGGAGGTGTGAGTGGAAGGAGAAGAGGAGAGGGAGAGAAGGGAAGAGGAGGGAGGGAAGAAAGAAGGAAAGGAGAAGGAAGGGCATAGAGAGGGGAGTGGAAGGAAAGGAGGGAGAGAAGGAAGGAGGGAGAGAAAGGAAGGAGGGAGAGAAGAAGTGGAGGAAGGAGGGGAGGGAGAAGGGAGGGAGAGAAGAAGTGGAGGAAGGAGGGAGGGACTGAGGGAGGGGGAGGGTTACAAAGCAGCCTGAGACATGAAGACGAAAGGAAGCAACACCGAAGCATCAGTAAGCATTGGTCGATTTCTTGTAGGAAGACTTTGGATGGTGTGTGTGTGTGTGTGTGTGTGTGTGTGTGTGTGTGTGTGTGTGTGTGTGTGTGTGTGTGTGTGTGTGTAAATGTCTGGGCTACGGGACTGAGTTGGTAGGTTTTTTTTCTTGTGTATGTATGTATGTATGTATGTTTTTGTAAGTATGTATTTTTGTATATATGTATGTATGTAAGTTGGGTACATATGCCTGCCGGTATGAGAGGCGACAGAGATGAGTTGTCGTCACACTTGTCCTGTTTTTATGTTCATTTTTTTTTTTGAGAGTCGAGAAAGACAAAGATGAGAACAGGAAAAGAGAAAACATTAGAGGTAGAGAGACAAAAGGTAGGTAGAGGCCTGCTGGTGTGAGCTGGGGAGGGGTTAGACGAGACAGATTTTGTGTAGCGTATAAAGTGGTGAGAGAGAGAGAGAGAGAGAGAGAGAGAGAGAGAGAGAGAGAGAGAGAGAGAGAGAGAGAGAGAGAGAGAGAGAGAGAGAGAGAGAATGTGTGTGAGAATGTGTGTGTTTGTGTTTGTTGTGTGTTTGTTGTGTGTGAGTGTTTGCGTGTTTGTATGTGTGTGTGTGTGTGTGTGTGTGTGTGTTTGTTTGTGTTGTGTTTATTGTGTGTGTGTTTAAATGAGTGTGAGAGTGCGAGGCTGTGGTGAAGGGGTGGATGAGAGACTGTGGGTGAGTTGGGAATATATAGTTTGGCTGTGAGGGTTAAACAAACAGATAAAAATGTATGTGTGTGGTGTGAGGTGTGAAGAGTATGTAGAATGTGTGAAGAATTTATTGAAGAAATGGATGGTGTGTGTAAGATATGGAAGGTACACTCGCAATCCATAATTTGTATCCAGGTCTTGTTGAAGTTTCGAATCATTTAACATTACTAGTGAACCAATTACAACGCTTATCCTTTTTCATATTTGCTTGAGCTCGCTTAACACTCGATAAGGCTATTCGAAACAGGCCTGGATGCATATTTTGGACTGCGAGTGTACTACTGAGAATATGAAAATGTATGGAAACCAATCAAGAATGACAACAAGAATGTGTGGTTAGACAAATATAATGGAGCTAGTAAACGAAAGAAAATGAAAGGGTTTGCATATTGCCACTTTTTCACTTTGATACTATTTTTGAAGACAGTGGAAAGTCATGTAACTCACGATCAATGCCTATAAAGATAATTCTAGCGACTTTATTTATTATGTAAGGCAAATTGATCTTAAAATACCCGTACCAACCATATCGAATCAACAAGAGTGTGTCTGTTCATTTCATATCTTCTGTATCTTCATAAGAATGATTTATTAGGCACTCTAAGACGAGGACAGCAAATTGGTACTGAAACACATAAAAGCTTTGCCAATGTAAAAGTACTCTAGTGCTGCACATAATACTTTTCTAAACGTAATCACAGATGTCGTTTCAAAGTTTGAGACAAGCATAGTTATCATCTCAGAAATTGTGCTTCAGAGAATATTTAAATACTGTAGGTTTTCAAAAAAAAAAAAAAAAAAAAAAAAAAAAAAAGCAGAAATCACTCTCCCCGACCGTTTCCATCCCTTCTGCGCCAAAAATCCTGAAAGAGTTGAAATGAGGAGGAGGAGGAGGAGGAGGAGGTGTGAGCCAAGAATTTCCTACTGTCCAAAAAAAAAGCAAAATATTATTCTCCTGCGACCTCCAATTTCTCCCCAAGTATTTCGAACACCTTGCAAGTCCTTTGAACCACACAGTGTCGTCGTTCTCTCTGGCATCTGGGAAGGAAGTGGAGTAATAGTGTTTGTGAGGATTTTTTTTTATCTACTGTTAGTCAGCCACATTTTACTGTCTCTCTGTCAGTTTTTTATCTCGATTTATCTGTCTGTGTGTCTCCCTGTCTGCTGTCTCATTCTGTCCCTGTCTGTCTATCTGTCTGTCTGTCTCTCATTCTGTCCCTGTCTGTCTGTCTCTTTCTGTCTCACCCTACATACACAAATAAACAAACACACATTTCGTCCCTCTTTCCCCTTATCCCTTCCGTCCTCTATTCCTCCCTCCCGTGTTGTTGTGTTTGTAAGTGTGTAGGTTGAGTGTGTAATGAACTCAACTGGGACTGAACCTTGCTGATGAATACCACTGTCACGTTAGGGTAGGCGGCAGGGGACAGAGGGCAGGGGAATGGAACAGGGGTAGGAACAGGAATCAAGGGGGTATGCAGAGACAGGGGTAGAAACAATAATCAGTGGACAGGGGGTATTCAGGGACAGGAATAGGAACAGGAATCAGGGGGCAGGAGACAGGGGCAGGTGATAGAAAAGAAATCACAAACTAGGACAGAAACAGGGATCAGGGGCAGGAGACAGAGAGCAGGAAACATACTTATAAATCAGGGGGCAGCACAGAAACAGGGCTCAGGGACAGGGAAAGGGGTAGAGAGCAGGAAACATACTTAGGAATCAAGGGGGACAGGAAGCAGTGAGTAGGGACAGCGACAGGGACAGGTTTGGGAGGTCAGCAAGTTTCAACAGCCAGCACTAATTTTCTTTGAGGGGGACGCTGAAGGGGGACGCTGTTTTATTCCGCCGGCATTAGCACACTCGCTACCCTAATTAACTTGACGAAATTCGGGGTCATGACTCGAAAAAGTGGAGTTTCTAGTAGCGCATTGGGGTTAATTATTCACAAGACTTGAATAATTGAACGCTGGCTTTGATGAATATTCTTTTTGAGTGAACGTGTGTGTACAGTGTGTTTGTGTGTGTGTGTGTGTCGGGGCTGCACTCATTTTACTTCAACCATTTGCTTCTATCCTTCTTCATGCTTCACTTCCTGTGCTTGATCATCATTACAATCTACCTGTCCCAGTTTCTTTTTCTTTTATCAGAAGGTGGGGGAATGATTAAATAGATAGGTATTCACGGAGGCTGGGGAGGGAAGACGATGATGCTCCCTTCCCTCTTGAAATTTGGTGATGAGACTAACAACATCCACTTAAGGGTTCCTGTGATGCAGCCAGAAAATTGGAGATAAATGAGTCCTGAAAATATTGCCACGAAACACCACTACTTATATGGAAGGAGTTTGTTTCGTGGCATGGTCAGGAGGAATCAGAAGCCTTCAATTTTCATACACGATCATATATAGGGTCCTTAACAAACCCCTTGCTTCAGTCCTTATCTTTAAGCACCCTCGCCCCCCTTACCCCCCGCCCCCTTACTCGTCCCCTACCTTAGCCTCATTCTTAATCCTTCCCTTGTCACACACAGTCCTTTACTTCAATCCTGTCTTCAAAACATTCCTTCAACATTTGTTTTTCACTTCTACTTTATCTTCCCCATCTTTTCAGCCTACATTTCATCTCCTTACTTCACCTCTCATGATCATCACCCTTTTGCTTCATCCTCCCCTCACTCTCCCCTTGCTTCACTCCTTGTGTTATAAAGAAGATTAAAAAAGATTAGAATGAGAGAAGCGGAGAAATGTATGCTGAGGGAGAGAGAAAATTAGCACGAGAGTGAGAGTGGGAGGGAAAGGAATTTAGCAGTAGTGAAAAAACGAGACAAAGTTTGACAGTTTTAAGACCTTGGGCAACACACTCATATTAAATGTACTCCCGTCTGTCCCGTAAAAAAAAAATAATAATAGAAAATACAAAAATAAAAACTTACGTAATATAGAAATGGCAAAGCTTTCATGATCTGTTCAATAAAAGCCAGTAGAATTAGTATAAGCTTTAGGAAGGCATTGTACTACCTCGGTGAGTTAATGATCCTTGCAGAGTATGACACGTTTACTGCTGATCATCACAAATAACGAGTGTGTATGGTAATCTGGTAATTCGTCATCGTCTCGGTGATATTCCAAGTTGTTATGGGTCTGGGTTGTAAACTCCTAAACAGTCGAGTGGAATGATCGGGTTAGGGACTGCGGTATTATTTTTATTACTTTGCAAATCTACCTTTAATTGATTTACGTGACGAGTGTACCAACCCCTGAAATGAACTCTCTCAGTGGCGATTTAATGTCCTTGGAATTTGTGTATATAACAATACTTCTCCACGAGCGAGTCAGCAGAAGAGGAGGAGGAGACTGAAACGACTTGACCAGCTTCCATCCAGACCAGTGACGCGCGGAGCAAGACAACTTGATCCAGGCGGGCACAGATCAGAGAGCCAGGGACCAGATGCACTTCCACATGACCTATTTAGGTTCACCAGCGGACACAGTGACCCATTGCCAGTCCCTACCAATGGTCAAGATTCACCAGCGTTGGAAGCAATGACCTAATGTGAATGCTATCCATACTATTTGTGAGACAAGAAAAGAAGCTCTGAATAAGGACGAAAGTAGCCGGTCGTGTTTATGAGGTTAAAACTCTAATAAAAAAAGTCTAAGAATCGGGTTGATTGTACAGTATCCCTTCTCCCGGCCAGGTTTCAACAGTAGTATATATTTATGACAACTAGAAACGAGTTTATTCCTTGTCCTCGTCGATCACCAGGGTTCAGTGGCGGAGGGTGAGTTGACTGGATGGGAATGTAGATGTGTGGATATTATTCACAAGCAAACCAGGTCTTACATTGCAGCTGAAATTGCTAAATCTCATAGGTTACTGTTGTTTCTCAAACCTACCAGATACTGTTTATTGTAGTCCCGATTCCAGTCCCTCCCAACAACAGAGACCTTCTTTCCTCATTAGTACTTCTCCCCGACAAGAAAATCATATGGTGATAACCAGAGAAATTTTCTATTTTCATTGGTCGTTATCTTAGAATTAAAGACATTTGAAATATCGTAGAAGTTAATTACTGACCCAGACAACAGTGGAGGTGCCACACACGTTGACACTGAGCCTGAGTGTGTTACGTGAGGGCCAGCAACCTTTAAGTAAGTAAGAACTGAGGGAAAGACACCACATGACGTGAGGCACTGAGAGCACTACACTAATTAAGGAGCTTTAACTGAGCTCTCTGGAAAGGGATTGCAACTTGGACTGGTCGTGGGTGGTCATTGTCATTCATTGCACTGTTTCATTTGTAGCGTTTGCAGAGTATTGTTATTATGTATATATGTTCATCCATGTTCATCCAGACAAAATATATTAAAAGCAAATTAATAAAGAAGTATTTTTCCATGAGGAGCTTGATTTTGATGCGTTGGTAAACACTGTAACTTAAAATGCTGAACTTTTCCCGAATTTTAATAAGGTTAGAAAAGATCATGGACTTCTATTTTCAGTGTTTCAAGAGCTCTGTGCCCACACTGAGGTAACACACACACACACACACACACACACACACACACACACACACACACACACACACACACACACACACACACACACACACACACACACACACACACACACACACACACACACACACACTCACACACACACACACACACACACACACACACACACACACACACACACACACACACACACACACACACACACACACACACACACACACACACACACACACACACACACACACACACACACACACACACACACACACACATACACATACACATACACATACACATACACATACACACATGTCACCAACAAGATTATGAACTGGCAAGGACCAAACAAAGTCTATTTTCCTTGTAAACTTGCACCCGACTGCAAAAAAAAAATTACTCTGAAATTCCGAATACTGCAAGTGTCTAGGAACAGTTGGCCACATGAATTCTTACACAGGCTATATGGAAAGAGAGGTCATAATTCTGGAAATCTGCAATGAATAGTCTATCAAGTGACTCGGTGATTTCAAAACAACAAACCTAATACTAATGTTGTGTTGCAGTTACGTAGTCTTACATTTTCTATATGTTGTAAATCCTCGAAAACAACAGCGTGTGTTCGAATTTTTGTGGCCAATAGTACAAGCGAGGTTGTCTTTTATGACGTTTGGTGACTTTATGATGAGCTACTGAAAATTCATCAGGAGGTATGTACAGTACAGTCACGAACCATTATAAGTATCTAGGTCTGCCTTGAATAACCTGATGAAATATTAAATGAGCTCCAGTAAGTATGAGACAGGATAAGCTTTGTAATTGGTTTATTTGTACGTACGTCAGATGATTCGAAACTTCAACAAGACCTTGAAACTTATTATGGCTCGTGACTGTACACTTTTTTTTTTTTTTTTTTTTTTTTTTTTTTTTTGTCGACCCGAGACACTGATTGACTCGAGACAACTTTTCCCTGGAGCAGCGTGATTTTTCGTGACTGACAAAAGTTTTCATGAACCATTTCGGAGAGATTCACAGACCAGATGATTCCCTTCAAAGATGAAAACCGGGAAGAAAGGGGAGATGAAAAAAGAGAGAAAGGGTTGATGAGAGGAGTGAGAGGGAATGAAAACCAGGAAAAAAGAGAGAAAGGGGTGATGAAAGGAAAGGGAAATGGATAGGAGAAATGAGATGAAAAACAGGAAAAAAGAGAGAGAAAGGGGTGATGAGAGGAAAGGGAAATTGATAGGAGAAGATGAGAGGAGATGAAAAACAGGAAAAAAGAGAGAAAGTGGTGATGAGAGGAGAGGGAAATGAATAGGAAAAATGAGATGAAAAACAGGAAAAAAGAGAGAAAGGGGTGATGAGAGGAAAGGGAAAGGGATAGGAGAAATGAGATGAAAAACAGGAAAAAAAGAGAGAAAGTGGTGATGAGAGGAGAGGGAAGAGGATAATGTAGATAGTTACGAAATAGATGCGGTAGTAGTTATGAAGATATGAAGAGATATTACAGCTGAAGTTAAAGACGATGAGTAAAAGAGAAGAAAAAGACAAGGAATAAGAAAAAAAAAATGCAAGTAAACGATGAGAGAGATACATGAACGTGTTGATGAAGAGGAGGATATAAGAAAGGGTTGATACAAAAGAGGAAATATTAAAAAAAAAAAAAAAAAAAAAAAAAAAAAAAACAGAGAAGGATATGGAGACAGAAAGATGGAAGAAGATGTGGAAGGAAACACTGTCGAAAGATAAAATAAAAAAAACAAATACAAAGAAGGATATGGAGATAAAAAGTAGAAAAAAAATGAATACAGGGACCCAGAAGTAGTAGACAAGAAGAAATAAATAAGACAAAAAGTAGAACACGATGATGATGCGAAGGAGGAGGAGGAGGAGGAGGAGGAGGAGGAGGAGGAGGAGAAGGAGAAGGAGGAGGAGTAGGGGGAGGGGAAGATAAGCAGGATGAGGGGAGAGAGATAAGAGGGGGAGATAAGTGAGGTGGCAGGCGGGGTCTCCAAAGGGTGAGCCTCTCTCATTATTTTCGACTTATTGTCTTCATGAATTCCTTCCTCCCCTCTTGACTTACCCTCCCCACACACACACACCCCACTCTCCCCACATACTCCTCTTTACACACACACACACCCCACTCTCCACACACACACACACAAACACAAACATAAGCACTACGACACTCACGACCACCAACACACACACACACACACACACACACACACACACACACACACACACATGAGCACTACGACACTCACGACCACCAACACACACACACACACACACACACAATCATTACTCTCACTCACACACACCAGCATAACCAGTACGACACTCACGACCACACATACACACACACACACTATCACAAATAACCACTACAACACACACACACACACGCACGTACACACACACACACACAAAAGCACACATTACTTTCACTATCACACACACCAGCATAACCAATACCACACACACACAGAATCATTACTCTCACACACACCAGCATAACCACTACAACTCTCACTAACACACACACACACACACACACACACACAATCATCTCTATGCCACACTATACCAACAAACCCTCTCTCTCTCTCTCTCTGTCTCTCTCCACCTCACTGTCAACGTACCAGCACTCCACCTTTTGTTCTGTGTCCCACTCTCTGTGCTCATACTGCCTGTGTACTGAAACAAACATTGTGTACACTCTGATTGGTTTTCCTGGGCTCCGTTCTGTGTGTGTGTGTGTGTGTGTGTGTGTGTGTGTGTGTGTGTGTGTGTGTGTGTACTGGTGTGTGTGTGTGTGTGTTTGTAAATTGGTGTGTGTGTGTGTGTGTGTGTGTGTGTGTGTGTGTGTGTGTGTGTGTGTGTGTGTAAATAGGTGTGTGTGTATATATAAGTGTGTGTGTGTGTACTGGTGTGTGTGTGTGTGTATGGGGATGGTGGTGATAGTGATGTTAGTGAGAGGTGTAGTAGTTATGGTAGTAATTAGCAGTAGTAGTAATAGTAGTAGTAGTAGTCTTAGGCTTAAATAATGATGGTAGTAGTGGTAGTAGTGGAATTAATGGAAGTACAATAATGATAATAGTATTGAATATAATGTTGCATAAAATAAAATAGTAATGACAGTATATTGATGTAGGCAGTAATACAATGTTGACAGTATAGTGAAGGTGACAGTATATTAGTGTATGAAATGGTAAAAGCAGTATATTGACAGAGGAAGTGTAATATAATGTTAGATGCAGTATATATAGTGGTATAGATAACAACAATGTCATAGTGGGAGAGGGAATATAACATTAGATTAAGTATAGTGACAGGAAGTGTGGTAGTAGTATTAGAAACAGTATAATGGTGTTGATAGTATAGTGATGGAAGGTGTATAGTGATGGAGGGGGTATGGTGATGGAAGGGGTATAGTGATGGAGGGGGTATAGTGATGGATGGGGTATAGTGATGGATGGGGTATAGTGATGGAGGGTGTATAGTGATGGAGGGTGTATAGTGATGGAGAGGGTATAGTGATGGAAGTGGTATAGTGATGGAGGAGGGGAGGAGGTTAGTAATGGAGAGAGTGATGGAGGGGGTATAGTGATGGAGGAGGGGGGTAGTAATGGAGAGAGTGATGGAGGGGGTGGATGCAAAATGGTTTAGGGTGATCACTCGGGTGAATAGGAATAAGATAGATGAATTCTCTGACATGGCAAGGAGGGGAGGGGAAGGGAGGCGAGGGGAGGGGAGGAAGAAGGGGAGGGTGATGGAAGTAAAGAAGAAAGGGAGAGGTGTGAGGGGAGGAGAGGAAAAGGAGGGGGTGATGGAAGGAGAGGAAAAGGAGGGGGTGATGGAAGAAAAGAAGAAAGGGAGAGGTGTGAGGGGAGGAGAGGAAAAGGGGTGGGTGATGGGAGGAGAGGAAAAGGAGGGGGTGATGGAAGAAAATAAGAAAGGGAGAGATTGGAGGGGAGGAAAAGGGGGGAAGGGTGATGGAAGAAAAGAAGGAAGGGAGAGATGTGAGGGGAGGAAAGAGAGGAGGGAATTTGACGAGTTGTGGTGAGAGGAAGGGATGTGAAGGGAGAGAATGAATGATGAATGAATGAGAACAAGAGGGAAAGCTAACTAACTATATGTTGAGTTTTGAGAGGATGGATGTAAAGGAAAAAAAAAAAAAAAAAAAAAAAAGTTATGGTGAGAGGAAGAATGAATGGACAGATGAGTACATAAATATAGGAAGAGACGAAAGTAATAATTTAATAGGATGTGTAGGAACGTTGTTGAGATGCGAAGGTGACAAAGAAATAAGGAGAGTTTTTAATTATAGAGTTAACTGAAGATAGAAGAAGGAAAGAAACAGAAACGAAATGAGAGTCGAGAAGGAATGAAAGAGTTGGAAGATGAGAGAGTATACACTTTAAGGGACCGTGTGATATAGTCTGAAAAATTGGAGGTAAACGAGTCCTTCAAATATTGTCACAAAACACCATCTGTATGAAAGGAGCTTGTTTCGTGGTAGTGTTAGGAGGAATCAGAAGTCTCCAATTATCATCATACACGATCACAGGGTCCTCAAAGTAGGAATTACAAGCTGCAAGTATTTGAGAACGTTTCATCATTTTTTTAACGACATGAAAGTGTGTGTGTTGAAGGCACATCAGAGACCGTCTCCTCGTGTAAGATTTGGAGACGAAAAAAATTAAATATCTTTTAAACAGAAACACGATTTATCTTTTTAATATAATATGGAGGAGGTGGAAATTTTCTGAGTAAACACAGGAAGCAAACAAAAATCTACTTCAAACGTTTACAAATGAAAGTTCAGAGTTAGAAGAGATAAAAAATAGACAATACTAAACAATACAATACACACAACATAACTACAATATTAAATCATAACAAGCAGGGTAATTCAATAAAAAAAATATATTACAACATAATTATACAGTAAGTTCAACTCAATTTAGAGGCTGGATGTAAAATATTGTCCTTCAGAGTATAAAAGGAAAATTACAGCATGCACATAATAACCAATCGGCTGAGTAAAATCCACAATTGCTCAATCAGGGCAAAAATATATAACTTCATCGTGTAATGCTAAAAATTTATATAAGAAAAACACCGAATTCGAAGAGCCCAACACATGATAAAAATGCCGAGTCTCTCCACAAAATTCCTGCCTAAATAAAGATTCTTCTTACCTTTTTATTGGTGCACTCAGCGAAATGATTACCTTACGTATCAACAAAAATTGAACTGGAAAATTTCGGTGCCTAGTAAGCAGAATGGATTTAACCTACCATATAATTAAATCAAAAGAAAAATATGGAAACTAATATAAGGCAAAAATTTATACCTGGGAGATATAACAGCAGGTGATTGACAGCTATATATAGATCAGGCCACCTATAATATACATACGAGTATATATACAAACAAACAAACACAGCTCTCGGAATTAAACTGATGATTGAAAAGCAGAATTTTGCCTCCCTTAAAATTGCCAGGATCAAAGGAATAATTGAGACTGCCCATTGGTGAGACGCCTAGGGGGGGGGGCGATGGGGGCTAGGCAGGGGTCAGTTCTCCCCCCCCACCACCACCACCATCACCCCCCATTCCTCAACCAACCAAACAAACAAATAAACAAACATAAAAAACAAACAAACAAACAAACAAACAAACAAACAACACACACACACACACACACACACACACACACACACACACACACACACACACACACACACACACACACACACACACACACACACACACACACACACACACACACACACACACACACACACACACACACACACACAGACAAAACAAACAAACAGAGGTGGAAGTTGGATATCAAACAGCTTATACATACGAGGGTCCAGTAACTCACTCCAATAGAAGGACACTGTGAGTATAAAGAGGGTCTGATGCTGCTGTTGCGATCCCCTTCTCTTTGTATCGTGTGTGTGTGTGTGATGTTATTGTAGGTTGATCTGTCCCTCCCTTCGTTGTCTTGGTGGTGGAAGTGATTGAGAGTTTTTTCAAGTTAGATTTATTACACTGGTAGATATACATAGATTATTATTTATGTATGTACACAGGTATGTTTGTAGATAAATTTAGCATGAATGTTGGGTATTTTTGGTTTGGTGTATTTATGGAAGTAAGTAGAGATTGAACAACAAAATATTAATGAATTGCTAAAGTGATAATGTTCCTTTGCAGTCTACTACTTTCTCTCTCTTTCAGACAGTAAAGAAGAGCGCCCACAGAAACAATCGCACCTCACCATAGAACCCCGACCATCGCAGGGCAGAAGGTGAGTGTCGTGTTTTATGTCGTATATTTATGTAGTTAAGTTGTACACACCCCGAAAGAAAAAAACTGAAGTGTGTAGAGTGATATGATTGAAAGGTACGATAAATTTAATTAATGACTGGATTGTAATGTAATCTTGATCACCACTACCAACACCAATAACAACATCATCAACAACAACACCACCACCACCAATAATAACAACAACAACAACAACATCACCAACACCTCCACACCGAAAATGAAAGTTTTGACCACGAGTTGTACTTTCGTGACATGTTTTTCCTGGCTCAAGTGTAACACCCCCAGTTCCTCTTACGTGATAATGTCCCCCTTTTTGTTACACCCAATTGTTATACACCTCGTCACGTGTGTAAAGCCGTCAGGTGTCCCGTTACCTACACATGACCCTTCGTTACTTGACAACAACTCTTCATGATGCTCCGTTTGTTACCCGTTACTGCCCTCCCTTGCTAATTACCTGGTTCCCCACTTGTTACGTCACTCCCTTTTGATGCCCTGGCCCTCCTTGTTTCTCCTGAGAGCCCGACCTGCAGCCATTTACATAATTGGTTGGCTGCTCCGTCAAGCTTAACTCCCCATAATACCTTTGTTTGATGCTGCTGAATTATCTCCTGCAAAAACACTGAGGGATGCGTTGTGCAGAGGACAGCGTAGTGTATCCTGAGGTATCTGAGGTACACTGGAAATCTAAAATATGTATCCAGGCTTGCTTCGAATAGCCTGATCGAGTATTAAGCGAGCTCAAGCAAATATCAAATAAGATAAGCGTTGTAATTGGTTCACTAGTATGTCAAATGATACGAAACTTCAACAAGACCTGGATACAAATTTTGGGTTGCGAGTGTACAGACATATACAGGGTTTGAGAGATATACAGGGTGTGAAAAACAGAGTATTTAGGTTAATTTGATAGAGAATAATTATAGATAGTGAGTAATTCTGAAGTGTGTCTTGTGTATTCTGAGGTAGACTACAGGGTGTGGAGATCAGTGTAACTAGATTTAATGTACGGTACACACAAAGATTATAATGGACAGTGTATCCAAGATTAAAATGTCTGAAACTGTTACTGGTAAAGCCGGCAGCATATATTCGCCTCCATCTCATGTATTTGATAATGCTAATATATGTGACCAGATAGTTGCATTCTGAACCAGTTTCTATCCTAACAACATGTGTACCTTACCATAGGAGAAGTGTATCTGTCATCTCTGCATTCAAATTGTGTTACAACATCAATATAGATGAAGCATACGTAGGTGGAAATGAATCGAACTTATGCTGCCGACTGTACCTCCACCCATATGTACCTCAGGTGGGCTGGGGGAAAGGTTAGAATAGGGGAGGTAGAGGAAAGAATGGAGAAGGAGAGAGGATTAAATAAGGTAGAGGAAAAAGGAAAGAATGGAGAAGGAGAGAGGATCAAATTAGGTATAGGAAAAAGGAAAGAATGGAGAAGGAGAGAGGATTAAATTAAGTAGAGGAAAAAGGAAAGAATGGAGAAGGAAAGAGAATCAAATGAGACAGACAGGCAGGCAGGGAAAGAGGGATGGATAAGGGAGATGGTTAGAAATTAGGGACAAAATCTGGGAGGTAGGGGAAGGCAAGGAAATATTCTAAAGGGAAGTAAGGTGAGGTGAAAGGAAGGAGATGTGGCTGGGATGGGCTGTGGCTGAGGGAGGCAGCTGAGTGAAGGATGGTTTGGTTGGTGGTATAGGGAGGTGGGAATGAAGTAGCAAGCGAGGGTGAATGAGAATAGTGAAGGAAGTGTGATAAAAAATATACACATATACCTTTGAGTGGGAAGAAGGAGAGGTGAAGAGAATAATGAAGATAAGTTTATGAGTAGCAAAGAATGAAAGTACTGAGGGAGGAAAAGGAGGAGAGAGAGAGAGAGAGAGAGAGAGAGAGAGAGAGAGAGAGAGAGAGAGAGAGAGAGAGAGAGAGAGAGAGAGAGCATATAAAGGAAGGAAGGAATGGATGGTAGAGGTAGATAGAATGAGTAGTAGGCAGAAAAGAAGTAATGGATAGATGGAGATGTAGATACTGTAGAGGGAGAGAAATAGGAGAGAGGGGAAGGAAAAGGAGAATACATAAAGGAAGGAAGGAAGGAATGGATGGATGGAGAGGTAGGTAGGTAGGTAGAGGGAGGGAGATTGCAGAGAGAGCCGACGGTGAAAAATGAGCAAGTGGAGGGAGACTCAATCAATCATGGTCTTTGTGGTGCTGATATCCCGTGTCCACCCTTTGTCCGCCACACCACCCTTACTATCCACCGTGGGAGTCCTGGCATATCCAACCCACACTGTTATAACATCCGCATTATCCACCGTGGGAGTCCTGGCATATCCTACCCACACTACCATACATCCGCATTATCCACTGCGGGAGTCCTGGCATATCCTACCCACACTACCATACATCCGCATTATCCACTGCGGGAGTCCTGGCATATCCTACCCACACTACCATACATCCGCATTATCCACTGCGGGAGTCCTGGCATATCCTACCCACACTACCATACATCCGCATTATCCACTGCGGGAGTCCTGGCATATCCTACCCACACTACCATACATCCGCATTATCCACTGCGGGAGTCCTGGCATATCCTACCCACACTACCATACATCCGCATTATCCACTGCGGGAGTCCTGGCATATCCTACCCACACTACCATACATCCGCATTATCCACTGCGGGAGTCCTGGCATATCCTACCCACACTACCATACATCCGCATTATCCACTGCGGGAGTCCTGGCATATCCTACCCACACTACCATACATCCGCATTATCCACTGCGGGAGTCCTGGCATATCCTACCCACACTACCATACATCCGCATTATCCACTGCGGGAGTCCTGGCATATCCTACCCACACTACCATACATCCGCATTATTCACCGTGGGAGTCCTGGCATATCCTACCCACACTACCATACATCCGCATTATCCACTGCGGGAGTCCTGGCATATCCTACCCACACTACCATACATCCGCATTATTCACCGTGGGAGTCCTGGCATATCCTACCCACACTACCATACATCCGCATTATCCACTGCGGGAGTCCTGGCATATCCTACCCACACTACCATACATCCGCATTATCCACTGCGGGAGTCCTGGCATATCCTACCCACACTACCATACATCCGCATTATCCACTGCGGGAGTCCTGGCATATCCTACCCACACTACCATACATCCGCATTATCCACTGCGGGAGTCCTGGCATATCCTACCCACACTACCATACATCCGCATTATCCACTGCGGGAGTCCTGGCATATCCTACCCACACTACCATACATCCGCATTATCCACTGCGGGAGTCCTGGCATATCCTACCCACACTACCATACATCCGCATTATCCACTGCGGGAGTCCTGGCATATCCTACCCACACTACCATACATCCGCATTATCCACTGCGGGAGTCCTGGCATATCCTACCCACACTACCATACATCCGCATTATTCACCGTGGGAGTCCTACATATTCAATCCACACTGTTATAACATCCGCATTATCCACCGTGGGAGTCGTGGTATATCCTATCCACACTGACATACATCCGCATTATCCACCGTGGGAATCGTACATATCCTACCCACACTGCCATAACACCTGTATTGTTTGTTGTTCATCACTATCTTCACCACACTCGACACAAGGGTGGTAATCTATTGCTTACTGAGATGGATGTAGACAATAGTTAAATGGGGGTTGTCTCTCTCTATACGGTAGGTGTGCAAGGGAATCCTCCACACTATGTTGTCAAGAATCAGACTACTTCAGTATACGAATGGGGATCTGTTTTGTTGCCTGAATGGTATGGAGGAATCATTAATCCTTCGCCCCCGCGTCAATCACATTCTCCTCTTCAGCTCTCTCTTCATTCCTTGTTCTTCCTTCAAAGATTGTTGTCAGCACTATCTATTTCCATCTTCACAAATATTTCGTGTTACTGCCAGTGACAGTTTGTGGGGGACTTTCTGAGGTTGTCGTCCGGAACCTAGACCGAAAAGGGACCCCTACAGTTGGAATCCAATTCCTTACAATTTTATTGGAAATAAGTTGCATCAACCGTTGACATATTTTATTACTAATTCTGTGGTATATCGTAAATATTAATTTTCAGATATAATGAAGAGACTATTTATACAATTGTATCATGTGAAAATTCTACTAAGATTGCAATTTCTTTATACAATACGGAGTTAGTCTAGGGCAAGAAGAGCAATAAGTGACTAGATTTTGAAGCTCTAGAATATACTACACTTTAATTACTGTACATCTGAAAATGCTTCATTAAATTAATTATATGAGGAAAGTCCCATTGGAGGCGCATGACTGCTTCATGACCCAGGACTCTTTATTCCGATCCTGGTTATTGCTTCAATTACCTTATTTTAGAGGCTAATGACTTTTAAGTGTATCAAAAACGCCAGTTGCCTCAGTATAGCGAAGGTCGTTTGTTTTGTGTAATAAACTGGACATATCAGTTATAAGCTCCTATTTCATCAACACAAGAGCCCCTTGAAATGTTACACTCACACTCCAACAACCCTCACACTCCAACAACCCACACACTCCAACAACCCTCACACTCTAAAAACACTCACACTCCAACAACCCTCACACTCCAACAACCCTCACACTCCAACAACACTCACACTCCAACAACCCTCACACTCCAAAAACCCTCACACTCCAACAACCCTCACACTCCAACAACCCTCACACTCCAAAAATCCTCACACTCCAAAAACCCTCACACTCCAACAACCCTCACACTCCAACAACCCTTACACTCCAAAAACCCTCACACTCCCAAAACCCTCACACTCCCAAAACCCTCACACTCCAAAAACCCTCACACTTCAACAACCCTCACACTCCAACAACCCACACACTCCAACAACCCTCACACTCCAAAAACCCTCACACTCCAACAACTCTCACACTCCAACAACCCTCACACTCCAACAACCCTCACACTCCAACAACCCTCACACTCATTACCCACACACTCACAATCCACATTCACTATTCATGGTTTGGGCACACGTCGCAGAATAGAGTACGTAATCTTCCTCCCTTGACCGAGATAAAGTCCCTCTCTCTCGAAGGAAAAAAAAATTCAATATTACGAAAAGAGAAGGAATCCCAAGCTTAATTTCCCCTGGGGGCTTTTCCATCCTTACTTGATATATTTTTTCCCCCCTTGAGTACATTCGTTTCTGGTAACTTGAAGTACTTAGAACGAAATAGTACAATCTGGTTGGTTTTGCCTTTGGTTTTGTCGTTCACCGGTAAACATTTTCTTGTGTTCACTTTTTAGGTATTTAATTTTTGAGTATGCATGATTTTGTTGCAGACTTGTATTTAAATCCTTCACATCCTTATACCTGCACGAAAAGTAATAATTATATATAACGGAAAGGTGTTAATGGGATAGTACAGTGCATGTTGGTAAATCTGAAACCACTATTTCCTCCATACTATTTCAAGCAACAGGGCACCCTTATTTTTGTTAATCTGGTCCTGTTTCCTGGCATACTATGAAGGAATCAATGTGCTCCAATGTGTACCAGAAGTTTACTACCCCTTTAAGGAGGGAAATTCGGTGTTGGTAAATTTGGAGCAACTGAATCTTCCAAACTATTCCAGGCAACAGAACACCATTATTTTTGCTCTTCTGGTCCTGTTTCCTGGCACACTTTGGAGGAATCGAAGAGCTCCAATGTAACGAAAGCGAAGTATCACCTTAATTAAGTCTCATTTCATGTGCTGCGAAGTATACCATGACCTGATCTTTACTGGGACCTACTGTACTGTACTGGATATGACCTGATCTTTACTGGGACCTACTGTACTGTACTGGACATGACCTGATCTTTACTGAGACCTACTGTACTGTACTGAATATGACCTGATCTTTACTGAGACCTACTGTACTGTACTGTACTGGACATGACCTGTTTGCTCTTCTGTAGCTTCACTCGGCCACTCAGCTCAAGTGGTGAAAAGGGTAAAGTGTTTAAAAGTGACCCGAGTCCTCTCAGTGACTACACACACACACACACACACACACACACACACACACACACACACACACACACACACACACACACACACATTTCCCTCGTCACCCAACACATGCCACGTCGCTCCATTTTTGATTCACTGAAGTCTGAAGTGTCCTTATAATCTTTAATTTAAGTATGCTTCTCTTTTTTTTTTTTTTTAATCCTTGTCCTCTGTGTCAGTCAAATGCTGTTCTGGTAAAAAAAAAAAAAAAAATATTAATACTGTCGTGTTGGGTTGATACACAATTATATAAATTATATAGTGTTCATTACTTTTTCATTAGAATAATCTTTAATGGTATAATTACGATCTTCCCAGTCACTTCAGGGACCCCGTGATGTAGTCAGAAAATTGGAGATAAATGAGTCCTTCAAATATTGCCACGAAACACCACCTATAGGGAAGGAGGTTGTTTCGTGGCATGCTCAGGAGGAATCAGAAGCCTCCAATTTTCATATACGATCACAGGGTCCATAGGAGGAGATTATCTTGTTGGTAAATTGGAGGGCTACTTATTCCTTCAAACTGTGCCAGGAAACAGACGGCCTCAGTGTTACAAATGGGAGTTTCTGTTTCTAGGTGTAGTTTGGAGGATTCGCTGGCCCTCCAATTTACCAACAAGATATTCTCCCCTTAATTGGAACCATTGAGATGCCTGAGTCCTGAATAGCGAGCCTTATTAGTCCCCGTCCACACGATCCGGCAGCATTTTAACGAACTGTATACTGGCTCGTCCCCTGCTTAGGTTAGGTTAGGCTAGGTTAAGTTAGATTAGATTAGGTTAGGTTAAGTTAGGTTAGGTTAATTTAAGTTAGGTTAGGTTAAGTTAGGTTAATTTAAGTTAGGTTAATTTAAGTTAGGTTAATTTAAGTTAGGATAAGTTAATAAAATAGGTTGGGGAGTAAAATGAGCTGGGACAAGCAATGAGACTATTTTAAAGAATATCCTATGATTAGTTTTATCAATATACACCAAGCGTTATTATGAGCTTTTTTTGGAGTGCACCCCTGAGAGCAAGGCGCCGAGCCAATATACAGTTGGTAATAATGCAATCCGGCTGTGTCCGTCAAGTAAACATTGTTACCTTCCCAAACCAATTCCCATACATACATTTGGTATGTGGGCAGCTGACATGATAGATATGTTGCCTGCCGGGATCTGTTCTCTCTGGTAACACAGCTAAAGAAGCTCAGCGGACATTGCTAGACATTGCTAGATAATAACAATAACAAAGGGCAAGTTAGGGTAGTTAGTTCTTGGCTTTAATGTAATATACAAACACACACACAATCACACACACGCACGCACAATCACAAGCACAATCACAAGCACACACAAAATACTTATACAACTATCCCTAGACCACCAAGAGCACAGTGGTTCTGAACCATTTTTGTGCTTGTACCACTTGAGCTTCCATAATATTTCCCTGTACCTCCTGTCTAAAATTACTTATGGAAATAAAATAAATTAAGATAATTGAGTTGTAATACAATGTAATAAAATATAATTCTTTGTACAATGCATTGAATACATGCAAATACATTAAACCGTCCATACATAGTACACCGACAATCTGACACATCACTAATGTATCCTTTGTTGTTTTTCATCAGTGAGATAACCACACGCATGTCATCACTTCCATCCAAACAATTCCTGGCCTTAGCTGTTGTTCTTTAAGCGATTTGAAAACAATTCCTGGCCTTGGTTTTCATGTGTAAGAGAGTTGAAAAGCCAGTGTCACATAAGTAGGTAGTCGCAAACGGCACATGGACCTCAAAAGCTCTCTCTGCTAACTGGAGAATGTGTTGAGTTGTACACACCAGAAGGTATCTATCTATCTGCATTAAATCAAACTCTATATTTATTTTATTATTGCCTTTCATATCATCTAGATCTTCTTTCATTTCATCATTATCATCCATGGAAACTAGGTTGAAAATAAATGGGTCAACATCCATCCCTGTGAAAGAGAAACCTCGCCATGCTGAAAGTATCCCTGGAAGCATTTATTTCTTATTTATATATCTATTTATTTATTTATTTTTGGAATAGAAGTACGAATAGTATTAAATTTGACACCATGTCTCGTACCCCCGGTTAAGAACTACAAATTTAACTGTTTTAACTACTACTGTATTTACCTCCCAAACAAGTATAGCCGCTGCAGTATGTTATGATGTTATCCAACAAACATCACTCGTTTTTATATTATTCGTAACGCCAATGAAATAACGTCATGAAATGAGTCTGTTCCCTAAGTGACGTCATGTGGTGTTTTATGACGTTATTCCATGGAGAAAAAACTTCTTTTTTTATGGAGAAAACACTAACTTTTTTACTCTCACACTCAAAGCCTCTGATTTTTCAAGTTATCTTCAAAGTTGTAGGAGTAGGAGGGAGGAATAAAGGAATATAAATAAACGTCTTTCTCGATGGAATTCACTATAAAAATCATTCAAACCACTGCATGAAATAATAGAAAATATATACTGTATTCTTTCTTACTGTGAACTCCGGTCCTGGCAAATTGTAATGCCAAAGCTTAATTAAAGGGGAGATTCTCTTGTTGGTGAATAGGAAGGTCTCTGATTCCTTCAAATTATGCCGTGAAACAGATCTCTTATTGGTACCAGTGAGGGCGACTAGCTGTTTCCTATTCGTGTAAAATTTCGATACAATTTAACGGGAACCACACAAAATAAAGTATTACAGTTGTACTCAACTTAAGGACCCTGTGATCGTGTATGAGACTTGGTGGCTTCTGATTCCTCCTGACTATGCCACAAAATTGGCTCCTTCAATGTAGGTGGTGTTTCGTGGCAATGTTTGAAGGACTCACTAACCTCCAATTTTCTGACAGATGCTATGTATACCAATAAACTCTCTTTTTTTAAGTTATCTATTTACCTTTAGTACATACCCCAACCAACACTCTGGGGAACAATGTCACTAAAGGCCCCTCAGGATGTAAATAAATAGTTTATCCTTAAATGAAAAAAATATTTTCGTTTTCTCTGTAAAGTAATAAGTGATTAAAGAAACTAATTTTTTGTGGGATACTTACACAAATATTAGAAACTTAAAATTTATTGTTGTGTTTATTTAGGCCTATGTCGTATGTTTGAGGCATTATGAGACGTAGGTTATATATATAGCCTACCTTCATATATTATAAAATGTTGTTATTCACTCACATCGCTGTCATAATCATATAAGCTACTCCACGTAAATATTCACTAGAAGCAACTATAGTTTTTACTGAGGTGAACTAAACCAAATTAAGAAAAAAAATGTTGCGGTCCCTAATATCAACCAATTAATCAATCAATGGAAAAAATGAGATCATCATCAATACCCCATATCCAAGGGGTGGGAAGAATTTTGACAGGAAAGAGGTCCAAATCCTAGGCTATTTGAGCCTATGGCGGGGTTATTGTTTGAGAGCGAGGTCCCCCCCTCACTCCCCGGCCCCCGTATCGTAGGGAATACGAGGCTGACTGCACGTGCACCATGTCAAGAATGGTGGGTGATGGGGTAGACGCTTCCCTACGCCAAGAAAATTATTCCCATGCCGGGAATCGAACCCGGGCCTCCTGGGTGAAAGCCAGGTATCCTAGCCACTAGACCACATGGGACATGAAGGTTGAAGTACAGTCGGCAGCATCAATTCGTCCAGATCAGCTCGAGTGAAAGAAGCCTGGTGATCTGGTAACGCTCTATGGGAGTTGACAAATATAGTAAATATGACTAATAATAAATAAAAATCATTAGCCATTTAAATCATTCTTTTTAACTTTTATACAGCGTTACCAGACCACCAGGCTCCCTCACACGAGCTGAGCAGGACGAATTTCTGCTGCCGACTGTACATGTACGGTAGCCAAAACAAATTATATCAAAGCCATCTTCATCTCCACTACAACCTCAAAAATGCTATAATATTCAAAATTTATACCAAAATGTGATACTATGAAAAATATACATGTAGCCTACCCATAACAAAACCATCTCCTCTACACTACAACCTCATAATTAGGCCTATACCTTTTCGCCAAATTAGTCAATTATGCCCAGTTAATTAATGCTGTGTCAGTACAGTAGGCGCTCGATATAAGATTGTTTTTAATTTAGCACTAACCGTTTAACACAGGCTCAGTAAATCACTTAGTTTTTAAGGTGTTGAATAAAATAGAAGCCTGGGAAAACATTTGGTAGTTTTTCAATGAGGGACTTGAGTGTAAAATGAAGTAAGTAGTGGAAACGTGTATTTATTATTAATTGTATATCAGAGGTCTACAGTATCAGACGACTTCATTTTCCTCTTCAAATGTAATTATACTGACAGAGGTAATACTCGAACCCACACCATTTAAAGACCCAGTGATTCCTCCTGACCATGCCACGAAAAAAGCTCCTTCCATATAGGTGGTGCGTGTTTCGTGGCAGTATTTGAAGGACTTATTTATCTCCAATATTATGACTACATCACTGTGGGTCCCTTTTAATGTTGAATCCGTGTTATACAGTATATACAATTATACACCCAGTCAGGCTTTCCTATAACCCCTATATCATTGGTTCCCACTGGGAGTAAATTGCCCCCTGGGGGTAATTTAAAAAAAATTCAGGAGTAATGGAGGGGTAAGAGAAAAAAATTAAGAATTCTGATAATCAAGAATTCATTGCAGTACCTGGCATTAGAATTAACTTAGTCATAGTATGTAAAGTAAACCTATATCAATATTCAAATACAGTACAATAAATAAAAGAAAATATCTTGTGTTTTATTTCAGTCAAATGCATCAATGTTAACAACATTTTGTGAAAGGGGTAACATGCTTAATGTGGCATGTTAAATTGGGTAACAAGCTGAAAAAGTTTGAAAACCACTGCCCTATATGATATATCAGCTCAACTAAGCCTTATCTCTTAGCCTCTATATTAAGGTGACTAACTATAGTATATGCAAACACAGACCATATAATAATAATAATATATACTAGTAGAATGAATGCTTGTGACGAGAGAGCCAGCCAGCCAGCCAGGTAGGTAGGTAGAGATACTGTATATATTGCTTCAGGAAACAGTGAGATATGTACAGCCCCGTGCATTGCAAACAACTCGACTCTGTCTCCAATATCAAAGGCTAAACGGACAGTGCATGCTCTCTCGCCTTGCCTTAGCGGATTCCAGGACCTGAGTGTGAAGGTGATGGTGGTGGTGATGGCAGAGGGATTGGTGAAGGTATATAGTGGTGATGGTGATGGTGTTGGGGAATTGGTTATAGTAGTGGTGGTGGTTGTGGTGGTAGAGGAGATTGTGGTGGTGATTGAGGGATTGGTAGTGGTGGTGGTGGTGTTGGTGGTGGTGATTGAGAGATTGGTATTGGTGGTGATGGTTTTGGGGAATTGGTAGTAATGGTGATGGTGATTGTGGTGGTGATTGAGGGATTGGTAGTGGTGGTGATGTTGGTTGTTGTGGTGGTGGTGGTGATGTGTAATGGCTGGATGTGTGGTGATGCAGAAAATAGGAGGAGGAAGAGGTAGCGATAGAGGTGCATGGAAGGGGGTGGTGGAGGGAAGGAGAAGAAGAGATGGTGAGCGGAGTGGAGGGACAGGTAGAAGTGGAGCATGGGTGGAGGGAAGGGAGAGGGGACGATTAGGAGAACGTGTGAGGAGGGTGTGAGGAGAAGGGAGGACTGAAATGTAGGCTAAGGAATGGAGGAAGGAAATTGTTGAGAGTTGTTTACTATATGGGGAATCTGTGTGTGTGTGTGTGTGTGTGTGTGTGTGTGTGTGTGTAGCTTAAACTCTTCGTATCTCTTTGCGTATGAGACTGAGGATTGGGCGGATTTATCTATGAAATTATTTATGAGTGGTTTTATGGTGATTATTAAAATTTATGACTATTGATACTCATGACGTCTAATAAAGTCAGTTCGCACGACCTTAGAAAAAAAATCAACTGAAAGGAAGGAGGGAGAAAGGGAGGAAAGGAAAAGGAAGATAAGGAAGGGAGAGAGGGAGGGAAAATAAGAGACAGCAGAAGAGAAAGTAAGAAGTTACGTAAAGAGAAAGAAAGGGGGAAGAAAGGAGGGAAAGAAGGAAGATAAAAGGGAGAGGGAAGATTAAAGAAAGCTGAAGGGAAGAAAGGAACTACGTAAAGAGAAAGGAAGTCCAAATAAGGTAGACGGGAGATAAGACGCTGGAGGATGAAGGATGAAGGGAAAGTTGACAGTGGGAGGAGGAGGAAGAGGAGGAAGAGGGAGTGGAGGAGGAGGAGGAAGTGAAAGTGGAAAGAAAAGGGACATCAAATTGGAGGCAGGGTGGAGGAGGAGGAAGTAAAAGTGTGAAGGAAAGGAAGGGTGTTGTCTTGTTACGGGTTGGTAAATATATCTTAAGCAATTGATTCCTCCAAATTATTCTAAGCAACAGGCCATGCATCTTTACCTTTATTCATATGGTCCTGTTTCCTGGCTTACTTTGGAGGAATGAAGGCACTCTAATGTACTGCACCAAAAGTAAATATTATCCCCTTAATGAGCAAAAGGAGGGTTTGTCTTTGTTGTTGTTGTTGTTGTTGTTGTTGTTTAGTGCATGGCGAAGGATGGGAAAGTAAAGAGGGTTGTAGGATTAGTGGTAAGACATATAGGAGAGGCTAGGGAGAGTGGGGAGTGCAAGAGAGGGAGAGTGGGGAGTGCAAGAGAGGGTGAGGGAGAGTGTGGAGTGTATGAGAGGATGAGGAAGAGTGGGGAGTGTATGAGAGGGTGAGGGAGTGTGTGGAGTGTATGAGAGGGTGAGGGAGGAAAGAATAAGAGATGATAGAGGAAAGAAGGAACATATTGGAACTAAGGAAACAAGGTGAAAAGTTTTTATGGAAGTTATGAAGAATTTCGATAAGCATTGCATATAGAATACATATTTCGATAAGCATAGAACACATATTTCGATTGCATAGAACACATACTTCGATTGCATAGAACACATACTTTAATAAGCATTGCATAGAACACATATTTCGATAAGTATAGAACACATATTTCGATTGCATAAAACACATACTTCGATTGTATAGAACACATATTTCGATTGCATAAAACACATACTTCGATAAGCAATCCATAGAACACATATTTCGATTGCATAGAACACATACTTCGATTGTATAGAACACATATTTCGATTGCATAGAACACATATATCGATTGCATAGGACACATATTTCGATTGCATAGAACACATATTTCGATTGCATAGAACACATACTTTGATAAGCATTACATATAGACCACATGTTTCTGCTGTGTAAAGGTATGTATAAAATATAAATAGATGCAGTACAGTACTTTCATTTTCACAGAGCCAATTTCACCTGAGAGGCAGTGAAGACAAGTTTATATGCAGTTGGAAATTTTCTCTGTCTTGCATTCTTCTCACCAGTGTATAGAAAAAAAAAAAAATAATGGGATAGAGATTTTGCACACACCAAAAAATATATATATTCAGTGTGAGTGAAAAAAAAAAAAAAAAATCCAGATGCATGAGGAATAAAACCTTCTTCCTCACTCATTTTTTTTTTTTTTTTCCACGTAACTGGGTTTATACTGAGGAAGAATGTGTGATTATTATTATTATCTCGTTGCCATCTCCCAGTGAACCATAACAATGACGGTGTATTGTACTGTACTCCACCCATACTGCCTTGCCTCTCTCTCTCTCTCTCTCTCTCTCTCTCTCTCTCTCTCTCTCTCTCTCTCTCTCTCTCTGGCACGTATTATTTCCTCCTTTTTACCGTCCATCATCCTCCGATCGTTGTACACACACACACACACACACACACACACACACACACACACACACACACACACACACACACACACACACACACACACACACACACACACACACACACACACACAGACGTCTTCATAATATACATACAAACCATGACAACACACAGAGGTTCATGGGGTTGGAGAGGTGAGATAATTCGTTCTGTGTGGGTCTGGCTGGAAAATATATATATATACAGTACAGTATACTCTATCATCACACACAAAGGATTGGAGAAAGTTGAGAAAATCTTATTATTTACAAATGTTGCACAATATTGATGATGACGATGACGATGATGGTGATGATGATGGTGAAATTAGAGGAGCGTGTAATTCCCAAGAACAAAATATTTATTCATAGTTTTCACAATAACAGGAATATTCACAACACAGTTTTTTTTTTTTGCATTTTCATAGATGGATGGATAGTGAACCGTTGCCATCTACACGCAAAAATAGAAAGTCTGTCTGATAAAGAGAGATTACTGATGGCAGATAGTACTGAAGTGTGATAGCAAAAAAAAAAAGGAAGTAAGTTCAGATAATGGAAGAAATGAATAAACAGGGAAGTAAGATAGTGCATGGATGAAGTGGTGTGAAAGGCAGGGTAAATATTATTATAGGGAGGTGGTACAAATTGAGGGAAAGTAGGGCAAGGGGTGAGATGAACGAAAAAGGAAAGAGGGTGGGGCAGTGAAAGAGGGAAGGTAAGATAGAGGCAGGGGAGTAGTTTAATGGGTCCTGTGGTGATGTAGTCAGAAAATTGGAGGTTAAACAAGTCCTTCAAACATTGCCACGAAACACCACCCGTAGTGAAGGAGCTTGTTTCGTGGCATAGTTGGGAGGAATCAGAAGCCACCGAATCTCATAAACGATCACAAGGTCCTTAAGAAGAGGAAGAGAAAGAGAAATGGTTGGATGGTGAATAAGAAGGAAAAGTGTAAGGCAAAGGGAGGGCGAAGAAAAAGAGAAGAAGAGATGGTTGATGGTCAGAAAGGAGGAAAAGCATGACAAGTGAGGGTGAAGTGAAACAGGAGGAGAGAGAACAACACCTGCTGCACTGGTCAGTATCCCGATCCGACACACACACACACACACACACACACACACACACTAGGTCAGAGGGTCATGCGGTCGCTACGGGTGGGGTTGAAGCACAGCGAGCATTGTTTCTCCACCAGCGGTCAGCAGTGATGGAGTGGTGTGTTGGTGAGAGTCGGTGGAGGGCGGCACACAGCTCACACCAAGGGGTAGGCCACACCACACGCCAGTACCGCCTCCACAGCAGGTAGCGGGCGTACTGGGCAGGGTGAGCAGCGAGGTGGAGTAGGTAGGCAGCCAAGTCACCAGCTGTGGGGTAGTCTGTGGCATCTATGTATGAACCTTGGGGTAATATATCAGAGTACCGAGCCCCACCGTACACCACCGGCACCAGACCGAACTGCAGCGGCCGCCACAGCTTCTCCGTTACGTAGTCCTGACAGACGGCGTTCTCCAAGGAAAGGTAGAAGAGATGTGATGCTGCCAGCCAGGTGTAACAGTGGTGGTCGAGATGGTTACGGCCACACCTCTCCGTGCCACACCTACCCACAGTGGTAACCGGTATGTGCCGTGAGAGTCGGGCCACCAGGTCTTCTCGCCGGGACTCCGTTGGACAGTGGGAGGCCATCCAGGCGGCCACCTTAGGACGTGTGGCCAGGTGGATTTCCTCTGGTGTCAGTCCCAGCAACATTTCCACCCCGTCCTTTACCTTTCCATCATCTCCTCCAGGCTCCTCTTCCTCCACCCTTTCTTTTACCTTTCCATCATCTCCTCCCGTCTCCTCTTCCTCCACATTTTCTTTTACCTTCATCCCTTCCTTTTCCCATACGTCCTCCTCTTTCTTTATCTCTCCCTCCACCTTGTCTTTTTCATCTCCCTCCACTCCTCTCTTTATCTCACCTACTCTTTGTTTTTCATCTTCCGTTACACCTTCCATGATTTCCGGTCTCTCCACCCAGCCTCTTTCCTTTCCCAGAGTATTGTTCCTTGCCTCAACCCACACCTCGCGCTGCTTCTCTTGTTCTGTAAATGTTTGTGTTCCATTTCGTCTCTCTTTCCGAATCTCTGTTGTTGTGCTAGAGTTCACTGTCCCTCCACTGACTCTCACTTCTTTTTCCCCTTCCCCCTTTCTTTCTCTCTCACTCTTTTCTTGCCTTCCTTCTCTGTCTCCCTCGTCTCTGTTCTCTTCCTCTATTCTCCTCCCTTCTCTGTCTCCCCCTTCTTTCCTCATATTTGTATTTCCTATTTCTTTCCTTCTATCTCGACCTCCATCTCCTACCCTGCTGCGTTCCCTGTCTCCCACCCTTCCCCTCCCATGCAGACCTCCCTCCCTGTCTCCCACTCTTCCCCTTCCCCCCTGCAGACCTCCCTCCCTGTCCCACCCTTTCCTCCCTGTCGCTTTCACGCTCCGTTCCACTTCCCTTCGTCCATCACTCTCTATATTGTTCTCTCCCTTGCTCCTTCCCCCTGCACCCCCACTCTTTATCCCTTCGCTTCCCTTACCTCCATTTTCTTCCCTTACATTTTTTCTCCTCACATTCCTTCCCTTCCTTCCACCGCCCTTTTTTTCCCTTCCCGTCCCCTCCCCATTTATTGCTCCCACATCTTCTGACTCCCCCTCCTCCTCCTCCTTTCCCTTATCTCCTTTTTGCCCACCAGCCGTCCTCTCATCATCCCTGGGCGTGGTCAGGTCAAGGAGTGGGCGGGAGAGTGGGTGCCGTCTCTCCTTCTCCTCTCGCATCCACTGGTCTCCTTCCTGACCCTCCACGCCCTTCAGAAGAGCGTCGTAGTGAAGGAGGAGACGGGTGTAGTTAGCATGTGTGGGTGTGGACGTGTCGAGGGTATGGGTAGGTGTGACAGGGCAGTGGGACGGGAGGACGTGGGGGACGAGGTATCCATTGACGAGGATGATGTGGTTGTCGTGGTGGTAGGACATGGTCAGGTTGAAGGGCGTCTCTATAGCATCCCACACCTGCGCCCCCACCTGGCTGATGGGAGGGGCCTGGAGGAGGAGAGAAGGAGAGACGGATGTTATAAGTTGGGATTAAGGGTGTCGAAGGTGTTTATCAGATTATCATAGCCATCGTAGGAGAGAGAGGGTTGTTAGTTGGTGTTAGGGTATCGAAGGTGTTTATCATTCATATAGCCATCATGAAAGAGAAGGATGTTAGTTGGTGTAAGGGTGACAGAGGTGTTTATCGTTCAGAGCCATCGTGGGAGAGAGGGAGGTTATAGTTGGTGTAAGGGGTGTGTGTATCGTTCATATAGCCATGCATCGTGTCACTGGTTGTATGTGTTATGGTCGTGTGGTCATGTGATCAGCTCGAGCGTAGCCTATACAACAACACCGGACCTATCCAATCATGAGCTACGGCAGTGGATCCTATACCTTTACCTCTAGACTGACACCAACAACAGAAACAAACTAACAAAACATAAGACAGAAAAAAAAACAGAAACAAACAACAGAAAAAAACAAAAAGAAACAAGAAACACAGAACAAAAGAAGAAACAACTTAAGAAATCAAAAAGAAACAAGAAACACAGAACAAAAGAAGAAACAACAGAAGAAAACAAAAAGAAACAAGAATCACAGAACAAAATAAGAAAGAACAGAAGAAAACAAAATGAAACTAAGAACAAAAATATGCAAATAAACAACAAAGAATCGAACAAAAGGAAAGACACAACTGAAGAAAAAAAAAAAACAATAGAAGCAGAACCAGTATCAGGAGCAGATACAAAAAGAAATAATTAAGCAGCAACAACGAAGCAGTATAACAAGCAGCAACAACAACAACAACAGCAGCAGAAACAGTAACAGCAGAAGCAAAGCGTGCACATAACACACACACACACACACACACACACACACACATAAATAGACCAACACATACAGACACTTACACATACACACACACACACACATACATATACAAACACATATATATACACCAACACACACACACACACACACACACACACATACACATATATACACCAACACATACAGACACTTACAGATACACACACACACACCTATTATATACTGTACACACACACACACACACACACACACACACACACACACACACACACACAAACAAAAGGGTTTACGGAGGACTGGTGGTGGTGATGTCAGACGTCCTAAGTGGCATCCAAGGTCACATGTTAGACTCATTAACACAAGTACAGAGTTACGGTTTGTAATTGTGTGTATTCAACCTTAGGGCTGTACATACAAAAAATAGTGAAAACTTTTTGGATTACTACTACTACTACTACTACTACTACTACTACTACTACTACTACTACTACTACTACTACTACTACTACTACTATATCATTATTATTATCATTTTTATATTTATTCATGTTCATATATTTATTCATATTCGTATTATTATTATTATTATTATTATTATTATTATTATTATTAGTAGTAGTAGTAGTAGTAGTAGTAGTAGTAGTAGTATTTATCATTATTATTAGTAGTAGTATTAGTAGTATTAGTATTTGTATTACTAATATTATTATTATTGATGTTGATGATGCTATTAATATTATTATTATTATCATTATCATTATCATTATTATCATTATTATTATTATTATTATTATTATTATTATTATTATTATTATTATTATTATCATTATCATTATTATTATTATTATTATTAATATTATTATTGCTGTTAGTTTTAGTATCATTATTCATTAGTGTTAGTATTACCTCCAGTTCGAGCCAGATCCAATACTGACGAGGTGAGCGTTGTGGCAGGGGTTGAGCCAGTACGTCCAGACTGAAGAAGAGGACGGCGTCAGCAGCCTGGGCATCCCCCGGTGTTAAGTGATGACCCGAACGCATCACACACCTGTATATACCAACAGTACTATCTTACACCTGTACTACTTCACACCTGTACTACTTCACACCTGTACCACCTCACACCTGTCCCCCCCGTTACAACCAAGCACCATGTCTGTCACCTTCCCTCACACCTGTCACCTTCCCTCACACCTGTCCCCTTCCCTCACACCTGTCACCTTCCCTCACACCTGTCACCTTTCCTCACACCTGTCACCTTCCCTCACACCTGTCACCTTCCCTCACACCTGTCACCTTCCCTCACACCTGTACTACCCGTCACAACAATGATGATATCTCTCACCTTCCCTCACGAACACTACACTTAAGCCTGTTTAGAGAGGAGGCAGTGATGGATTTTGGCTGGAGGTCGAGGGGACACAAGATTAGCTTCGTTACATATAGGTTAGGATGGGTTTGGTAATTTAGGTACAGTACGTATGGATTAATAATACTGGTTTGGTTAAGGGACCCTGTGATGTAGTCAGAAAATTGGAGGTTAATGAGTCCTTCAAATACTGCCAAGAAATACCACCTATATGGAAGGGGTTTGTTTTGTGGTATAGTCAGGAGGAATCAGAAGCCTTCAATTATCATACACGATCACAGGGTCCTTAAGAGTACATCTGTTAGCTTAGTAATAGAGTTCGTTTATCTTTTTGGTTTTACTCACATGGGGTTGGTACTGGGAGAGGTAGAAGTGACATGTTGTTGTGTTGGTAACAATGATGGTGTTTATTTCTGGTGATGATGATGGTGGTGGTGGTGGTGGTATTAAAAAGATTGTCTGGTGGTGGTGGTGATGGTGGTGGTGGTGGTGGTGTTGGAACTAAAAAATTGTCTGGTAGTGGTGGTGATGATGGTGGAACTAAAAAGACTGTCTGGTGGTGGTGGTGGTGGTGGTAGGGATGGTGGTGGTGGTGGTATAGAAAGTGTGGTATCAAGAATGTATGTTGATTTTTTTTTTTTTTTTTTTTTTTTTTTTTATCAACGGTATCAGCAGAAGGAAGAGGTTTAGTTGGGAAGGTGAAGTGGGTGAAGAGGAAGGTAGTGATATGGAGTGAGTAGATATAGGGTGTAAGCTGACTAGTTTTTCTCCTTCCTCTCTTATCTTACCTCCTTCCCCTCCAGCCTCCACTTCCTGACAATCCCCCTAAAGCTCTGTTGTAACCCAAAGCAAACCTTCCTGTATATCCTTCCATTCCTTCTTTCCCTTGATATTTTTTTCTCTATATTTTCCTTATACTTTTGATACATTGGAGTGCCTTGATTCCTCCAAAGTTCACCAGGAAACAGAACCTGATGAACAAAAATGATGGCACCCTGTTACATGAAATAGTTTGCAGGAATCATTTACTTCATATTTAATTAAAAACACTGCACCACCTCCCTAAATCCACTGTCCTTCCTTAGTCTTTTCCCGACCATACTGTACTTACCCCGTCCATTTCCCAGACGACTTCTGTTCCAGCCTTTACCCATTCCCACAACATTGCTAACATCCCCCTCCCCCCCCCCCCCCCGCCCCATTCCCTGTACCCATATCCCATCCCTGTATACTCCATTCCCTCAACCTCCTCCAGCATTACAGCTTTTATCACCATCCATCCCTGACTTTTTCTTCCTAGGCTTCATGCACCCCAATTTCCCCTTATCGCTGTTTCAACTCCTTCCTCCTTATTTTCATTCCCCATGGCCTTTGTCTTATCCCCAACCTCATTCCTAATACTACTACTACTACTACTCTCTTCTTCTCCTTAGCTCTACTCCTTATCCCTATTAATTTTACTCTCTATCACCTTTGCTTTACCCATTTTCCCTTCACCCTTAAAGAGATATTGTAGTACTTACATGGTTAGTAAATTTGGAGCAAGTGATTCCTTCAAACTATTTCAAGCAGCAATAGAACACCATTATATCTGTTCATCTGGTCCTGTTTTTCCTGACATACTTTGGTTGGAGAATCAAGGCACTCTAATGCACCAAAAGTGTATATATTATTATCCCCTTAATTTCCCCTCCCTTGCCTACCTCCAGACGGGGCAGCCCTGGTCTCTGAACCTGGTATTGTATTTCAGTACGGTCCCCCACGCCCCCCACGTGTGCCAGAAAGGAGTCCACACCAGGATAACGAGGGGGGCGGCCTTCCCTTCCTCCTGGTAGTGTTCTGGGCAGCCCTCATATTCCTTCCTGCTTCTGCTGTTGTTGCTGCTGCTGGCTAGGAAAATGTACATGCTTAGGAAAGTGTATATACAGTCTTAGGAAATTGTACAGGCTTAGGAAAGTGTACAGGCTTAGGAGAGGGTATAAGCATAAGAAAGTGTACATGCTTAGGAAAAAGTACAGGCTTTGGAAAGTGTACAGGCAAAGGAAAGTGTATGTACAAGCTTAGGAAAGTGTATGTACAAGCTTAGGAAAGTGTACAAGCTTAGGAAAGTGTATGTACAAGCTTAGGAAAGTGTACAAGCTTAGGAAAGTGTACATGCTTAGGAAAGTGTACAGGCTTAGGAAAGTGTACAGGCTTGGGAAAGTGTACAGGCTTAGGAAAGGGTACAGGCTTGGGAAAGTATATAGTTAGTAAATGGAATAACAAAACGAGGATAAACTGGGTGTAATTAATTTCTACTGACTTAGTAAATGGGACAATAATTATTACTACGATGGATTGGGTGTTACTAATTTCCACAAGTTGTACGATAAAAAAAAAAAAAAAAAAAAATTACAGATGATATAAATTCAAATAATCTGCTTCATTCATGAGACACAGTTTGAGGGAATCAGTGAATTTGTTACAGTGTTTTTATGGGAGTGATCTTTATTATTATGACTTGCGACAAATTGTATTATAACTGCACTTTCTCGGTACCTACTGTATATGTATGTAAGTAAGTATGTAGGTAAGAACACACACACACACACACACACACACACACACACACAGGGAGGGAAAGGGAGAGGGAGAGAGATCCTGTATATGTTTGGATGTATATGTGTGTGTATGTTTACTGTATGGATGGATTTGTACTAGGCACGGATTTCTTTCAGTCAATAGAAGGTTCATGCAGTTATATAAACACTCGCTACCACCACCAACCAACCACCCTTGACCTTGATGACGTTTGGCTGGCACACACACACACACACACACACACACAGGGAGAGAAAGGGAGAGGGAGAGAAATCCTGTGAAGATACAAAAGGATAAGAACAAACAGGCAAGAACACAAACACACACACACACACACACACACACACACACACACACACACAGGGAGAGAAAGGGAGAGGGAGAGAAATCCTGTGAAGATACAAAAAAATAAGAACAAATAGGCAAGAACACACACACACACACACAGGGAGAGAGAGAGAGAGATCCTGTGAAGATACAAAAAGATAATACACACACACACACACACAGGGAGGGAAAGGGAGAGGGAGAGAGGTCCTGTAAAGATGCAAAAAGATAAGAATAAATAGGCAAGAACACACACACACACACACACACACACACACACACACACACACACACACACACACACACACACACATCTCTGAGCTCATCCCTGTTTTATGTTGGTCAGTCATATATAAGTTCACCGGCTACCTACCTACCTACACCTACCTACCTAACTCCCTACCTACCTACACCTACCTACCTAACTCCCTACCTACCTACACCTACCTACCTACACCTACCTACCTACACCTACACCTACACCTACCTACCTACACCTACACCTACCTACCTACCCACCCACCCACCCACCTAATCACCCACCCACCTACCTACCTACCTACCTACCTACCTTCCTACTTACTTACCCACCCTTCCAACCCACCCACCCACCCACCCACCCTTCCAACCCACCCACCCACCCACCTACCCTTCCAACCCACCCACCCACCTACTTACCTACCTACCTACCTAATCACCCACCCACCCACCTATACCTACCTAATCACCCACCTACCTACCTACCTACCTAATCACCCACCCACCTACCCACCTATCTACCTATCTACCTACCTACCTACCTACCTACCTCCCTCCCTACCTACCTACCTACCTACCTACCTACCTACCTACCATCTGCTCTATATTCCATCCCAGTATTGACCATCGGGTGTCTGTGGCCTTACAACAACTACAGTACAGTCACGATCAAAAGTCCTGTCTCTCGTGAATGAAAGGGAACACTCGCAATCCAAAATTTGTATCCAGGTCTTGTTGAAGTTTGGAATCATTTGACATACTAGTGAACCAATTACAACGCTTATTTTACTGTTTCATATGTGCTTGAACTCGTTTAATACTCGATCAGGCTATTCGAAACAAACCTGGATACATATTTGGGATTGCGAGTGAACCATTTGAGTGAATCTTATGAACCAATATTACAGACACCAACAAAGGCTATGGTTTCACATTACATATCGAGGCCGTTTCATTCGCAGGTGTTGTTGACAGGACAATTGAACGTGACTATACACACACTCGCAATCCACAATCCCTAGCCCACCTGAGTCGAAGCCCGAAGATGTGGAGTAGGTGGTTTCTAGACGACAGCCCACCTAAAGCCTCCATTGGTTCGAGGTGTGTGTGTGTGTGTGTGTATATGTGTATTCATGATGGTTTGGGTAGGCTGTCGTCCAGAAAACACTTGCTTCAGATCACAACAGTACTTTCATTAACCACAGCACTATTATTAACAACCGTAGTACCATAATTAACAACAACAGTACCATCAATAACAACAACAGTACCATCATTACCAACATCAACAGTACCATCATTACCAACAACAGTACCATCATTAACAACAACAACAACAGTACCATCATTAACAACAACAACAGTACCATCATTAACAACAACAACAACAACAACAGTACCATAATTAACAACAACAACAGTACCATCATTAACAACAACAACAACAGTACCATCATTAACAATAACAACAACAGTATCATCATTAACAACAACAACAGTACCATCATTAACAACAACAACAACAACAGTACCATCATTAACAACAACAACAACAGTACCATCATTAACAACAACAACAGTACCATTATTAACAACAACAACAACAACAGTACCATCATTAACAACAACAACAGTACCATCATTAACAACAACAACAGTCGCCCCATCATTAACAGAACAGTCAGTCAGTGAGGGCAGTAAACAGAGAGACAGACAGAAGAGACACAAACCCACTGAGCAATTAACTAATCAGCCTCACGCCACTCAACAATCAGTCAGTCAGTCAGTCAGTCAGTCGCATCACGTTTGGTGGCTAATTAATCCTAACCTATTAACTCAGAGCTGTATTATCAAGCAAGCTCGTTGTAGTAATATTGTTTGTTGATAATTATTCCTTTAAGCTATTCCAGGCATCAAGTCACTCTTATTTTCGTTCAACTGGTCCTGATTCCTGACATATATAGGACTACATGGGAGGAGGAATTCAAGGCACTCTAAAAAGTATATTCTACCCACTTAAGGACCCTGTGGTGGCTTCTGATTCCTCCTGACTATGCCACGAAACAAGCTCCTCTCGGTATATATGGTGTTTCGTGGCAATATTTGAAGGACTCGTTCATCTCCAATATTCTAGCTGACTACATCACAGGGTCCCTTAACTGGAGGTAGGGATGGCTGGCGTACGATAATCACAGGGTACAGTCGACAGCATAAAAAATAGGCCATTTGCTTAAATAAGAGTTTAGCACAGTTTTATGAAGAACGAAGAGAAATGCTGTTTGATACAACAATTATTGAATATTTGTCATGAAACCAGACACTAAATGCAATGCCATAAGGTCATAAGAATGATTCATACTACCCCCATGGGATTGATGAGACGCATTACTGACGCTGACTGTATACATGCACATTGTGATGCTGTACAGTACGTGCTCTCCCTCCTTCCTTCCTTCTCTAGCTGCCTTCCTTCCTTCCTCCCTTCCTTCCTTCCTCCCTTCCTTCTCTAGCTGCCTTCCTTCCTTCCTTCTCTCTCTAGCTGCCTTCCTTCTCTCTCCTTCCTTCCTTCTCTCCCTGCCTTCCCTCTCTCTCCCTCCTTCCTTTCTCCCTTCCTTCTCTAGCTGCCTTCCTTCCTTCCTTCTTCCTTCTCTCTCTAGCTGCCTTCCTTCTCTCTCTAGCTGCCTTCCTTCTCTCTCCTTCCTTCCTTCTCTAGCTGTCTTCCTTCCTTCCTTCTTCCTTCCTTCCTTTCTTCTCTAGCTGCCTTCCTTCTCTCTCCTTCCTGCTCTCCCTCCTTCCTTCCTTCCTTCTCTAGCTTCCTTGCCTCTTTCCTTAATAGATCTTATAGTTTGCGTGATACATTCGTGTGTGTTATTATTATTATTATTATTATTATTATTATTATTTGACCGTGAGCCTACAATATACCTAGCTAGCGTGTGTATGTGTGTGTGTGTGTGTGTGTGTGTGTGTGTGTTATTGTTATTATTATTATTGTTATCATTTTATGTGACCGTGAGCCTACATGTGCCCAGCTAGCGTTTGTGTGGTTAATGACAACAGATGTTAGTTTGGCCCTTGTGCTATATAGCGATGATTCTCCAGCCACTCCCTCCACTCACTCAGTTAATATTGGGTTTTTGTGTTGTGACGGGAATTTCCTTGGAAGTCAGACAATCTAAAAAATGTTTCCTAGTAATATTGGTAGGTCGCTGTATTCTCTCGCCTTAAGGACCTTGTGAGAATTGGAGGCTTTTGATTCCTCCTGATTATATCACGAAACACACTCCTTTCCTTATAGGTGGTGTTTCGTGGCAATATTTGAAGGACTCATTTTTTACCTCCAATTATTTGACTATAGAACAGGGTCACCTTAATCAACTTGTCCTTATCAAAGTATAGGATTTACCATTAGTCATGTTTTCCTACTACTGTATAATATGTGTGTCTTTACATGTCAAGTCAGAGTATAAGTATTGTACATTATATAATTAGGCGTGAACTAATGCTCGACGATTTCTATATGGCGAAAGATGAAGAAAAATAAAATAAAATAAATCGAAAATCCCGTTGTCCAGGAGTTAATTACTGAAGCAACTCGTGTGGTGTGGTGTTGTGTTGAGCTTATCCCTTGCTGTTGGATTGTTTACTTTGGTGCACCTCTCCTTCACACACCTCCCACGCCTACATTAATGCACTTGACGCGGTGGTTTGAAAAGGTCATAGTTACTTTGCTCTCTCTCTCTCTCTCTCTCTCTCTCTCTCTCTCTCTCTCTCTCTGTAGTGTTATGTGTAGTAGTATTAATAGTAGTAGTAGTAGTAGTAGTAAATAAATAAATAAATAATCTTACCTGTCATATTATTATTCAATGTTCTCTGATATGGTGTTGTTTTACTTGAAGTGGTCTGGTGTGAAGTGAGGTGTTGTGGATTTGTCTGGTGTGAAGTGGTCTGGTGTGAAGTGGTCTGGTCTGAAATGGTCTGGTGTGGATTTGTCTGGTGTGAAGTGATGTGTTGTGGATTTGTCTGGTGTGAAGTGGTGTAGAGTGAAGTGATCTGGTGTGAAACTCTGTCCTGTGCAGTGATATGGTATGAAGTGGTGTAGAGTGAAGAGATGTGGAGTGAAATGATCTGGTGTGAAACGCTGTGCTGTGTAGTTGTCTGGTGTGAAGTGGCGTAGAGTGAAGTGATGTGGTGTGAAATAATCTGGTGTGAAGTGGCCTGATATGAAGTTTTGTAATCGGAAGGTATCTGTTTTGTGACGGTGTGATCCGAAGCGACTGCACTGCCTTGGTGGTGGTGGGAGTGGTGAGGGTGGGGGTGGGGGTGGCCATGTTCTGTTGGGGTGAGTGGGGAAGGGTGGTGGGGGAGAGTTAGGCCACGGTACAGGAGGAAGTAGGTGATCCAGAAGAGGAGGAAGAGGAGGAGGAGGAGGAGGAGATAGGGTGCCCTTCTCTTTCCTCTCGTTCTCTCTTCCTTCCTCTCCTTTCCTCTCGATCTCTCTGCCTCCCTCTCTTTTCCTCTCGTTCTCTCTGCCTCCCTCTCCTTTCCTCTCGTTCTCTCTTCCTTCCTCTCCTTTCCTATCATTCTCTCTGCCTTCCTCTCCTCTCCTCTCCCATCTTTTTCTTCGTCCTTTTTCTTCCTCTCCATGTCGGTCTCTCCTCGCTTCTCTCTTCAGTATTCCATCAGGTTGTTTGCATCCTGTTATCCTTTAATGTGTGTGTTCTTCCTGTAAAGTAATGATATTGATTGGTGTTTAGTGCTTTTCTTGCAATTATTGTACACTATTATCTATGACATTGTTAGGTGCTATATTCCGTTGTTATTGTTGTCATTATTATTATTATCATCACTTTTATTTTTGTCATTGTAATTATTTTCATTCGTGTGACATACTACAGCGTCAAGTAAGGTCACACGTGCATTAGGTCACACGTGGTCATGTAGAGGTCAATATTTAGCTCGGTACAGTCACGAGCACTAATAAGTATACAGCTTTGGTTGAAGCTTTGAACAGTCCAATTCACCAAAGAACTAAAATTCCAATGGAGATCTTATGGTGCATTTATTTACTGTCTCTAGGTATTCGAAGCACACCTGAATACTTATTAGTGCTCGTGACTGTACACTACACACACACACACCAGCCTATGACGTCATTTGGACCCCATGGCCTTACCTACATGTATGTACACTCACGAGCACTAATAAGTATACAGGTGTGCTTCGAATACCTTAGAGACAGTAAATAAATACACAATAAGATCTCCATTGGAATTACTTCGTTGGTGAATTGGTGGACTGTTCAAAGCTTCACCCAACCAAAGCTGTATACTTATTTGTGCTCGTGACTGTACATGGTGTGGTCACTAGTACAGGTAGAGATTCCCAAAACGTGATCCTCAAATTCATATCAAAACTATTACGACTATTTTGGTTCTAAAAAAATTTAAATCCAATCTGTGGAAAAGGATAATTTATAATTGTCTGTAGTTTCTGCTAATTATGATGAGACGTATTAAAGTAAACATGAGTAAAGATGACACCGTTGTACAGGTATATATCGTCTCTTAATTAAACGGTTCGGAGATTCAGTCTATAGATTTACTGTACATTCCGTATAGTTATATCTGTTGAGTATAATAAATATATACAGTATATAATTATATCCTGGAACATTAATTTTCGTCTGTTATTTTACCATTTGTTTCGTATGAGGTGTCCATGAAAAACAAACTCCGAGGACTTCACTGTTTGCGTTTTGGTTTGATATGGACCAACAGAGGCTTTGCTACTGTGAACTTCAGGAAGCATCAGATTAGCGAGCGTCGAAATAAATCACGTTACTTCAGTGTGGAGCTTTCTTTCTTCTTGTTTAATTTTTTTTTTTTTTTTAGCTGCGGTTAGTACCTCTATAATTATAAGTTAGTGTTCTTTCACTTGTTCGTTGTGTTAAGTTGTTCCTTTTTAACAGAATCCCAACTTAGACTCTGAACATTCGGGTAATGATGGTTCTGGATATATGACATAGACACTTAATTATAACTTCTATACGTGTTTACAGTACTAAATGCAGAGTAAATAGGAAAATATTCATAGTATAATAATATAGTGGTTAGATTAATATTGCCCTCGGATGTTTATAATGCAAGGTTATTGACACTGTAGCAGGACTTTACGAGTGAGATTACAACTTTAATTAAAGGCCCGTGTGATGTAGTCAGAATATTGTAGATAAATGAGTCCTTCAAATATATTGCCACGAAACACAATCTATAGGGAAGGAGATTGTTCCGTGGCATAGTCAGAAAGAATCAGAAGCCTCCAATCCTCACACACGATCATAATATTATATGGTCTTTAATGCCATCAGTTATCTAGCTAATAAGTCTATTTTGTTATATATCCCAGAGCTTTTCAATCTGTGGGCCATAACAACATTTCAGGGGGACACGATGACCATTATTATGCTATATTGTATTTACTTTGCCCTTGAAATGCGACAGAATAAATATGCACCGGAAGTACGATATTTTTTCCCTCTTTCTTAATAAGGCTTATTGTGGAACGAGTTTAGGAATCTTGTCTGTATAGTGAGTCAACAATGGGAATTAATTGTTTCTTATAATGAGAGATAATGAGGAGAGGCAGCAATTAAACAAGTCGATGTATAGGCTGTCCTCTTAATATGATAAAAAAAAAAAATATATAAACATTACTACACACACACACACACACACACACCCACCTGAGCCCAGTCCTGGTTTTTAGTTAGCCAGTCGTATACTATAAGCAGTGGGAGTCTCAAATGCAGCTGATCGAAGTATGAAGATTTTACGAGTTCGTCAAGAGGGAATGGAATGAACACAGTTTGATAGATAACTACTGTGACATGAGCCGTTCTACACACACATTACGAAGTCCTATTCAAGCTTGATTGTGTACTATCAAAGATAAAACTTGTATCGTGAAATCCAAAGAAAACAATAATATGGTAGAAAGCTAACCATACTGGACATGAACGTTACTCTGGTGGGGCTTTCATTATGTTTCACAAGTTATATTAAATCATTGGACAAGACAGTGACAGGAGTGTTGTCTTTGATAGTACGTATATCTTCGGGTTAGTTAGACCTATAGAGAAACATTATAATGGTTGTATGGCGAGTGTGATGTGGGTGTCAACTGCTTATCTTGATTAGGTTATCTCACATAAGCCAGTCACTTCGTATATATTGTGTACCGTACAATACAGGCAGCTTTCAAAACCTCAATACATCGGAGTAATCAATCTTTTATATGATGTGTGAAGCACTAGCACTTGTCGACTCATGATGAGTAAGAGAGAAAGGTGGAAGTGTGAGGAACGAGAGAGAGTGTGTGTATGTGTGAGGAACGAGAGAGAGAGAGAGAGAGAAAGGTAGGTGGAAGTGTGAGGAACGAGAGAGAGTGTGTGTATGTGTGTGAGGAACGAGAGAGAGAGAGAGAGAGAGAGAGGTGGAAGTGTGAGGAACGAGAGAGAGAGAGTGTATGTGAGTGAGGAACAAGAGAGAGAGAGAGAGGAACTGTAGCTAAATTTACAGTCGTTCGGGAAACTCACGAACGCAGGGCATTTGTTAAGTTGCCAATACGTAATTAACACAAGATCTCTTAAGTTGGCACTCTTTTAGCGAACTGTGCATGTTATCTGTTGTTTATTTTACTGCTGAATAATGAATACGTCACTGGGAGGCAGATGATAATAATAATAGCATTCAGAAAAACGTACCAACACATTGTTCTACGTACGATCTCGGTTGCTGACAAGTAAATAAAACCGGGAAATAGGTTAGCATTGTCATTCGTGAATTTACAGTTGCGGCGACCCTCTGACACGGAACCGAAGTCACTTGTTGTACAGGGATTTATAATAATACTGTATTTACAAAGGGAGGCTCAGTTGTGTAGATTAGTTTACTTTATAATTATTAAGTTACCGTACATCAGGGTTGGGTTTGTTTGTTGTTATAAGTGTGTCACGTGTTCGGATGAGAAATGCGTACAACAAGCAATCCACAAGAGAGAGAGAGAAAGCTGCTAGGATGAATGTCTTTGTGGTGTGGAAGACTTGGGAACATTGCGACCCACAGCTGCTGCTTGTGGGTTAACGGGTGTGTGACGTCATCTTCCTACCATCCACAACATTACAGTATTACCAATTACCCGGCCATTCTTTTTTCTTATCTTCTCTCTGATTTGGAAGACGAAGAAGATGACAGGCAGTAATCAAGACCTACTGTTATTAAGATGTGTGATTAAGGCGAGATTCTCTTGTTGCTAAATGAGAATGATACTGATTCCTCCTAATTCTACCGGAAAACATGCAGACGTCTTCAGTGGTACTAATAGGAGATCTGTTTTGTGGCATAGTTTGGGGGAATCAGCAGAGAACTTCCAAGTCACCAACTTTGTGCACATTCCTTATGATGTGGTTTGCGTGTGTAGTTTTTTTTTTGTTTTTTGCCAAAGATGTAATGACGAATAATTTTACAACTCGCATTATTGAAAATAAATATAAATGCCACATAATCTGAAAAATTTATATACCGGGTAGCCTACTGTAGCGGAGAAAATAATAATTGTAAAGCGCCATGTCACTGCTGTTTACATTTTAGATATATATATATAGCCTACAGACATTATCCTGAATTTGTAACTATGCAATAATATTATGGTTAAATCTCATTGCATAACAGAAATTGAGGTAAATATATAAATGCTTTCTTGAAAAATACACGGCTTTTATAATTGCATGAGTTACTGAATGGGATGATAAAAAAAAATATATATATATATAATCACGACCATTATACGATATGATTCATTACTTGTTGTTACGAGATTCTTTACTGTATTTTATGCTTCCTAGTGTCATTATTTTTCATATCGTTATCATCATGCAATAAATTACAGCAAAAACCAACTAAGATACACGCCGAGAATTAAACACACACACACACACACACACCTATGAAAATGCATTGCTTCTCAGGAATTCCAAAGATCTCCCACTCCACGGCCACAAAACCACCAATTTCCGCCCATCACAAAGAAGACGAGCGTCACAAATTCCATTAACAAGACCGCCAGGGAAAAATTCCAGCCCGAGCCTCCTCCGTCTTGTACAGGAAGCCGCCCTAGACAGACAGACAGACAGAGAGAAGACAGACAGACAGACAGGCACGGGTGAGGCAAGAGGGAGGGAGGGCTGAGGCATCATCTTGCATTCATTCTGTCTGTATTTTTATCTGTGTTTATTTATATTTTCTTTATTAATTTAGGACCCCCGTGATGTATGTAGGTAGTAAGAAAATTGGAGGTTAGCGAGTCCTTCAGACATTGCCACGAAACACCACCTACATAAAAGCAGCTTGTTTCGTGGCATAGTCAGGAGGAATCAGAAGCCACCAGCAGGTCTCATACACGATCACAGGGTCCCGTAAGTGCTGTTCCACACCTAGATTTTTTTTATTTATTTATTATTATTTTTTTTTTATGATAGATGTATTTTAGAACCATCGTTAATTATTGTTCGTTTATATTATTGATTTATTTAGTTTTCTTATGGTGTGTGTTATATTAAGTGTATTTAGTATTCATTTTAATGCAAGCAGATATTTCTTATAGCTTTATGTAAATTGATAGTTGTGTTCAGTAAGTGTTAGCCAGCCTTGCCCTGCCCTGCCCTGCCCTACCCCGCCCTGCCCTGCCCTGCTCTGCCCTGCCCTACCCCACCCTACCCTACCCCGCCCTGCCTTGCCCTACCCCGCCCTGCCTTGCCCTGCCCTACCCCGCCCTGCCATCTCTCTACGGTGCCCTGCCCTGTCCCTCTCCCCTCTCTCTCTACGGTACTACTAGGTGGGCCTGTGATTATAGAACCGTGCAGAGTGACGCATCCTCCCTCACCACTCCACATCCGTACCCTTCCATCCTTCCACTGTCACATGACCTTCGTTGCCTGCCACTAGAAATTAATTCACTCAAGAGTCTTCCCTCCTTTTACATTCACCCTCATTGGGCCATGGATTAGTAAGGAACTTAATTAAGAGGTAGTATATTTTTGGTACATTAGAGCGCCTTGATTCCTGCAAAGTATACCAGGAAACAGGACCAGCTGGCAGGCAGACATAGGATACATATTGATGGCCTGTTGTTTGGTATAGTTTGGAGGAATCAGTTGCTCCAGATTTACCAACACCTATACAACCCCCTTACTCATAATAATAGGGAATCATGTGACCCATTAATTAACTGTGTCATGCATTATTTTACCATCCCCCTTTTAGGTCTATTGCAACGCCTATTGATTCATTGCTGGCGAGGTGAAATGTCAAACTATAATGACCCGGACTCGTGTGACCTTTGCTAACCTTACACCGTTCATACAGCTGACACCAACAACACCCCTGAGGCCTCGGATCATAAGGGTGGTAATGGTAGCCGTGTGTTGTGCTTGTTCATCAAATCGTTTCACTACACTCCATTTTTCCTGTAAACAAGCAAAGCCTCCTGGTAGTAATTATATCTGATATGACGCCAAAAAGAAGTTCAAAGTTATTATTGGATTACTTACTTACATCTTGTATTCCTGTTTGTATTTTATTATTTTTATTATTAATATTATTATTATTTGTGAGTATAGGTATGTGGCATGATGCTGTGAAATGTATGATTTACAATAATCGCTAACAACAATCGTGGAAGGTGGGGGTAGAATTTCCCTTCTTGCAAAAGGAAGCAATATCAATGATGATTAATCCATAAACTGGCCTCCATTCGTTATGCATAACATTAATCTCATTCGTATGCCCATACCGTTTGCTGTTTCGAATTAACCGACACGTGCAACTGACAATACGGCATAGAATTAAACATGAGATGATGGGCTTACTTCCACTTGATAATTATCATTTTCATAATAACAAAGTATCAATACCAAGGAAGCAATTTGTATAGCCAGTGAGTGATGTAACTAGAACCTCAGTGGATGGAATGTTGGATGGGAGTGTAGTGTAACCGAGTGTTTATGACCGACTAGGCTAGCTGTCACTGCCTAGTCACGCGCCGTTAACGAATACAGTAAATAGTACATGTCACAGGATTAGGACTCATATATACACTTCTCGGAAAGATTATAATTACCGGTATGAATAAACTTGTACGATTTACAAAGATTTTTATTATGGTTAAGGGACTTTGCTTACTGTATCTTCTTCACTTTTTAATTATGGGCTGTTGGCAGTATACGAAGTTAACCATTATTATTTTTAGTAAGTGTTACCAGTATATAATTATAATGTTGGTGTTATTGACATCTTTCTATATGATCTGTTGTTCAAAATGATAACTCGAGTTCATTTGTAAAGAAATGAAGAGGGGGGGGGGCAATAACAAGAATACAAAAGAAATATACAAAATTATACAACAAATTATACAAATAGAAGATGAGTTGCATAGAAACGAACGGGGTTGGGGTGGGGGGGGGGCAATGACAAGAGTACAAAAATTTATACAAACATAAAGAAAATAGAAATGCAGTGCTACCATCATCATATTCTCTTGATCTCATAGGACTGTTTGGTAACTTGAGAGCCTGATACGTTCTGTACGTGCCATTGCAGTCAGGGTAAGGATTAAGAAAATATTAAATTATATTCCTCAATATTTTAGTACCTTCATATTGGTTCACCGAAAAATAAAATAAAATATATATATATTTAATTAATGCTGTTATCTCCATTCCCTAATAGGTTTTAGTGAAAGTATTATTTGATATACGTAATGATATGATTAGCCTAACTGCGTGTTGTTAATATGGTGGGTTTGTTTAGTAGAACTGCATGAAGAGGAAATGACATCACGAAATATATATACCACAACGGAAGTGAGACGTGTTTGGAGCACAGAGAAAGTGATATTATTGTCAACCAGTAATCAATGCCTGATAACTTGTTGCATATTCCCCAAACTACCACCAGGCCAGCTGACTATTTACTCATTTTGGTGAGGTGGAAATAATTCTATACTTTAGCAGTTAAACGTTCTAACTTGCATATTCTCCAGACTATTTATACTTTTTGGTGAGGTGGAAATAATTCTATACTTTAGCAGTTAAACGTCCTAACTTGCATATTCTCCAGACTACCACAAGGCCAGACAACATATTATTGTGTGTGTGTGTGGCGGAAATATACAATTTTAATTCAGCAGTTAAACACTCAAATAGAATTAACCCCAAAAAAACCGCTTCCATTGTATCCTAAACATTGATAACACTACGACCTTGTATATGGCAAAGTAAGTAGTGATGTGTGTTTTACATGTGTGGCTTCTACAGGGAAAATTTTACCAAGTGAACCTCCCGTCATACTACCTGGGTGTTTCCGATCCGACACTATTGTTTACACTTACTCATAGCATGTAGCAAGTTAAATATGCGGATTCTCAGCAAAAAAAAAAAAAAAAGGACCTCTCGGACTGATAGGCTACTGTACTGTATATACCGCTTTACTCACCATACACTACGGGCACACCAAAACAACACAACATTTCCAGTATATAATGTGCTGGTTAAAAGGTTTACATGCACTTACGTGAGAAGTTACAGAGTCCTACAACACCACAAGGAGACGTGGCAAGGTTGGCTCTGCTCGGTAGTCAGGTGTCTGGAAGTGTTGTGTCTACAGGAGGAAAAAACATCTCTCTATCCTGATAACCATTTTTACTTGGACTTTCCTTGAGTTGCAGATGTTGAGCTCTCTTCAGATATGATATTCCTTTTTGGGAAAGTTTATTTAAGATGGTAACATGCATACACAACTTATGCTCCTTCAAAAGCAATGTTTCTGGGCATCTCGAACGAAATTGGACATGATTTTGGACCTTTCTCACTTTAATTTCAGGGATGGGCACATTGAGCGGTCTCTTAGCCTTTAGTCCTTATCTTTCTCAATATAGAAAAAAAAAAAAAAAAAATTGCATCCACCCTCTCAGCATTTGATCATCATTCCAAAATCATAAGGTGCCACAATGTTTTTAAGGGGAGATTCTTTTGTTGGTGAATTGGAAGGTCTGTAGCCTATACATATTCCTCCAAACAATACCTCGAAACAGAATCCTTACTAGTACCATTAAGGTCGTCTGTTCCGTGCTATAGTTAGGAGGAATCACAGACCTTCCAATTCACCAACAAGAATATCTCCACTTAAATTAATATGAGTCTAGGGCTGTCACTTTGTTGCCTGTACGTGTTTAGAGCAGTCATAGACCTCGTAGACATCCATCTATAGGATTTTAAGGGACCCTGTGATGTAGTCATATAATTGGAGATAAAGGAGTCCATCAAATATTGCCACGAAACAACACTTGTATGGAATGAGCTTTTTTCGTGACATGGTCAGGAGAAATCAGCAGAAGCCCCCCAATTTTCATACACGATCACAGGGTCTTTAAAAATTATTTCAATTACCACATGAACCAAATTTATGATGACACAAGTTTACTAATTTTAGACAATTTTATTTAGCACTGAGGGAAAACGGCCGTACCTAGACAAAACTACTGTACTGTTCTTAACTTACATAGTCTTATTAATTAAGTAGATTATAATATATATGATCTGAGAAATGTAAAAGGAAAAAGTATAAGAATGTAATGAATGCGATAAACTTAGCTCGAGACATGAATCACAAAGCAAAGAAAAACAGTTGATATAAAGAGACTAAATGCATGTAACCTACTGTACTGTATATTATATAGTCGAGGTCTGAAAGGTTTGCGCCTCTCATGTTGTGGCAAACTTTGAGTATGATGCTGCAATTAATTAGACGTGACGAAAATGACGATCAGAAGAGACAATCTGGTCACATTCACGACAACATTATTATTCTCAAAGTTTATCCTTGTATTGTACCAGAGAGGCAACAACAGAACTTCAGATCGCGGATGTACAGCCACAATCAAATAACCACCGACACTTTCCTTCCATCGTAGTAAATATCTTGGTAATAAAGAACAACAAGTGTATGATTTTGCAGCACCTCATAATAATAATAATCGAGAGGGTTGATTTGACATAAGGTGTTGTACGATTATATTTAGATATGATACTGATTTATTTTCACGATGGAAGGAGAGTGTTGGTGGTTATTTGATTGTGTCTGTACAGTCACGAGTCATAATAAGTAGGCTATGTATCCAGGTCATGTGGAAAGTTCGAATCCTCTGCCATACCAGTGAACCAATTACAAAGCTTATCCTTACAAAGCTTATCCTATCTTAAAAACTTGCTGGAGTTCGTTTATTACCCCAACAGGCTATTTGAAACACACCTGAATACTTATTATTACTCGTAATGTACAGCCACAATCATAAATCCACCGATACTTTCCTTCCATCGTGCAAATAAATCAGCATCATATCAAAATACAATCATACAACTACACCTTACGTCAACTCAACCCCCTCAATTATTACTGTATTATGAGGTGCTGCAAAATCATACACGTGTTGTTCTTTCTTACCAAAATATTTACTACGATGGAAGGAAATTTAAGTGTCGGTGGTAATTTGATTGTGGCTGTACTGTAAGAGTATTATTATTATTACTACTGTAGTTGCACATTGCTGACGTGCCTACTGCTATCGACATTTATCATTCAATATTCACTGTCTTATCATTTCTTATCGCCACCGCTCAGCTGAATATGAACTGATAGTGTGACTTCATATTTTTTAATAATTGCCTTTATGGGTTAATGGAATATAAGGAAGAAGAAATGATAATTAAGATATAAGGTGAGCATGGATGATAAGGGAATATAAGGATGAGATCATAATGTATAAGGTAATGGAATATAAGGAAATGTATAAGGTATAGATCATAATGTATAAGTTAATGGAATATAAGGAAGAGATCAATAATGTATAAGGTAATGGAATATAAGGAAGAGATCAATAATGTATAAGGTAGTGGAATATAAGGAAGAGATCAGTAATGTATAAGGTAATGAAATATAAGGAAGAGATCAATAATGTATAAGGTAATAGAATATAAGGTATAGATCATAATGTATAAGGTAACAGAATATAAGGAAGAAATCAATAATGTATAAGGTAATAGAATATAAGGAAGAGATCAATAATGTATAAGGTAATGGAATATAAGGAAGAGATCAATAATGTATAATTTGACCAAGAGAAAAAGGACACACATTATATTTTATTATTGGTGTCGAGAATGTGACTTATACTCTTATTAATTCGTATATAATAGAGAAATCCAGAAATATACTTGTGGGCTAAAACTTACAAAAAAAAAAAAAAAAAAAAAAAATAATAGTAATGTCATTCTTTCTTCACTCTTTCTTGTGTGTTGTTTGTTTGTTTGTTTGTTTGTTTATTTGTTTGTTCCAGTCTTCGGTTATAAAAGAATATTGCAACACATAATAGCATCATAAACTCTTCTATTTAAAATCTATAGCCTTTCTGATTAATGAATAAACCTATATAATCTAGCCTATACCTCAAACAACTACACTATCAATTCTTTCTATTAAACTTTCCTAACAAGTTTAATTGAGGAACCTGTGATTATGTATAAAAATTATTGGACGCTTCTGTCTGATCCCACCTGACCATGCCACGAAACAAACTCCTTCCATATAGGTGGTGTTTCGTGGCAATATTTGAAGGACTCGTTTACCTCCAATTTTCTTACTACATCACATGCAGGGTTCCTTAGCATGCAGTGATCTCATAGGGGTATGATAATTATAGGCTGCGGAGATGTGGGCAGTACTTGATAATTATTTAAAGGTTTGGACGCCCCTACGGACCCGAGCCACGTATACTGTCCCCTTCAGCTCTTCAACTGTCCCTCCTTTCCTTCTGTTATTCCTTCGTGCTTGCTCTCCCTCTGCTCAATCTCCTTCTTCTTCTTCTTTGCTATAATGTACACTCGAGCTCGTTAATTTCGCGACCACGTCCCCAAATGTTTATGTCATCTGAGCTGGTAACACTGTGTGGGGAAGATGTCATTGTAGGTGAAAGATTGTATCATGTCCCTCTACTATGTTCCACCTACTCTGATTCCTCCCCATATAAATGTTACCAGCTCAAATGGCATAAACATCTAAGTACGTGGTCGCGAATTTACGAGCTCGGGTGTACATACATGCGGTTTTCATCCTTCCTCTTCAGTTCAATAATTAACATATATACAGTAAGTACACAATAATCTAGTCCTTGTAACATCACCGTAGACGACACACATAATGTAAGGTATAATAACGTGGGTGCTATCTCTCTCTCTCTCTCTCTCTCTCTCTCTCTCTCTCTCTCTCTCTCTCTCTCTCTCTCTCTCTCTCTTACTGCTCCGGAAACAATTTATTTTGCTCTGTAGCTTTTATCTAACATTGTGCGTGTTAGACTTTCTCAGTGTGTACAGTCACGAGCACAAATAAGCATACATATTTGGTTGAAGCTTTGAACAGTCCAATTCACCAACGAAGTAATTCTAATGGGGATATTATGGTGCATTAATTACTGTCTCTATAGGTATTCGAAGCACACCTGAATACTTATTAGTGCTCGTGACTGTACATACATACATACATACATACATACTCGCTGAAATAGATGTATATGTATTATTCTTAATTGGTGTTCTTATACCTTATAGTAAACGCCAAATAACTTCTACACACATACCCATTCCATATTTCACCCTCATTCTAAAAATAAATAAAATGTAAATTATAACCCTTCCTGTTTTTTGTTCCACTATACTTTATTTATCTTTTGTTTTTCATAATGCCCAATTACCAAAATATGAAGTTCCATCAAAATTTGTCCGTATAGATTTTTTTAGATATCGTGTTCACTGCCCAACACACAAGAACAAGCCGACACACAAACATGAGTGATTACAATAGCCAGGCGTAAACTCCGTCTGAGAAGGGAATACGTCATCTGTAAGAATTGTGTTCATTGGTTTTATGGTGATGGAAACAGACAGCAACAGAGACCTTAAGGGGAGATTCTCTTGTTGGTGAATTGGAAGGTCTCTGATTCCTCCAAACTAATCCATGAAACAGTTCCACCATTAGTAACATTAAGGTCGTCTGTTTCGTGGCATAGTTTGGAGGAATCAGTAGTCCTCTAATTCATACTAAAAAGAGAATCTCCCCTTAAAGGAGATATAGTACAGTGTTGGTTGTGGTGGTAAATCTGGAGTAACTGATTCCTCCAAACTATTCTAGGCAACAGGCCACCATTGTTTTTATTAATCTGGTCCTGTTTCCTGGCATACTTTGGATGAATCAAGGCGCTCCAATGTACCAATAGTGCACTATACCCAAATAAATAATTAACTGGAGGAGTGAGGGAAAATAGATACCCACATCCCTTGACCTTATGCTTTAGATAACGGGGGTTTTCTCGTTAGTATTGTTTATCATGTGACGTCAATTAAACCAACTATAATATTCAAGGTTCCAGACGTTGTAAGAGAGTTTTGTGAGGTACTTTTTGTGCTTGTGAACCTCTGAGAACATCTTCATGACAAACCATATCGTTAGGTGTTCGAGAGAAAAATACATGATTCATAACACCCTTTGACCATCTTGGAATATCTGCAGTAAACATTTTTCCTTCCCGAGCACAGACACACACAGCTTTCGAACTGACATCCTGCTGCAAAGATATCGACTACAACAACAACTGGGTATACTTTGACATCATACATTCGTTTCACTCCTACATGCTTAATTTATTTAGGTAACTTATTGTGCAGTACTCCTTAAGGACCCTCTGATCGTGTATGAGAACTGATGGCTTCTGATTTCTCCTGACTGCCACGAAACAAACTTCTTCCATATAGGTGGTGTTTCGTGGTAATATTTGGAGGACTCGTTTACAGGGTCCTTTAATGAACAGCTGGGGATCATATTTAATCATTGCCAATTACCAACAATGATAAATAGGTTACATTAGCTTATACTGCCCACGTGTGTTTGGACACGTATTTGTGCTGATACATGCAGAATCCTTCATAACAATATGGGTTGACTTATGATCAGCTATATACTGTATGCATACACAAAAAATCGTAAGTGATGTAAGCATAACAAACCAGCAAATATGATAGCCTAGGTGTGTTAACTTTTGTTGGTGACTGTGAAGTACAAAAGTATGATAAATGCAGCAAATTATATAACAAGCAAGGAGTGTGTATGAATGTCTGCTGCATGGTGCATGACTGTGCCAGGAATATTACACATGATACAGAGGCCTACATACCAATAAGACGAGTCACCTATGATGAGTGTAGCGATATTATAGTTTTAGTATTTCTGCCTTTCTCAGTTTGATGATAATATAAACCATGTTGAGACCCCACGAATACGGGTGTGGTTTGAGTTACATCCCGGGTACAGGATGTGTGTGTGTGTGTGTGTGTGTGGAGGGAGGGAGGGAGGTCTAGGTGTGGCTGTGTCCCACCCACCTGCTAGAATCACCTGCTGTCTGCCTGGGCGTTGTCCTTCCTCTCTCAGCCCACCACGGCAGCACACTTGTCAAGGTCACCATCCCCCACCTTGTCTTTACTTTGTATGTCTTGATTCTGTATGTATATGGAGGGAAGGTTAGAGTGGGTGGGTATGAGGATGTTAATTAAGTAAAAGATGAAGACTACTTGACGAGATAAGACCCTTGCAGTCACATAAGAGATAGAGACAGAGAGGAGGGCCAGTAAACATGAAGGAAAAAATAGTACAGCAGGGACAGTTGAAGAGAGGAAATGGATTGGCTCCAACTGATGTACAGTCGGCGGCAAAAGTCCTGTCGCCCCACTTGTTTCATCAAGACACGCGATGTTCATAGACTCGAGATATTAGGTGTATAAAATGGGCGTATATCTCGGGTCCATGAACACTGCGTGTCTCGGTGAAGCAGGTGAGGCGATAGGACTTCTGCCGCCGACTGTACAGTTGTACTACCGTTGGTGTTTTCTCTCCAGTTAGTCAATTGCTTCATTTCATCATTTTCATGTTTCCCCTGTATTGATGTGGAGTTAGTGTGAACTGCTGAGTTGACTGAGTGCCAGCTGTTCTAAAGAGAAAACGAACCCTGATAATCTGGATAATCTGGACAAACAGAAGCGCATTTCGCAAGTGTTATTTTGCATCCATGTTTACCTTGACAAAATGTTACTCATGTAAAATTACATTTAATTATATATTTATGCTTTGTTTATCGGGATGCATGTTTAGTTGTGTATACGTTTAGTCAGTATAATTGTGAATTATTGCGGTATATATATATATATATATTGGGTAATAGGCTCTGTGCATTATAGTTATTAGGTATTTGACAATTTTATACATTAGAGTATATAGCACTGTCACAAATTATTGGAGACATTTTATAACAGAGCTTAACTGCAGTGTATATTTCCTTTACAATTGCCTCTATAAGTCTGTAGTGAATAAATCTGGTAATTAACCCATTTTACTGGCATACAACATGGGTACTAACTAACTGCATCATCCAGCAGGTTACCACAGTTGCTTCCCCAGGTATGTACCGTCTAGCACCACTGTAGGCTAACCTTTATTGGGTGTAGGGTTGAGTCCACTCCACTCCTGTCAGGATTCACTCACAGTCTCACACCCCGGACATTGCTGGCTAACAAAGCTCACAATCAGGCAGTCGCTAGTGCTACCCCGACCCTATAATATTATATGTTCATTGTTAGTTATCAGTGTGTATATCTATGATACTTTAATTAATAGTTTTATGCATGCCTATGTTTCAATCTGATTACATACACGTATTTAAATTAAAATTATACTCTCATTACATTTCAGAATTATAATATCCAAAATTATGTTCTTCTGGTTATGTGTTGCATTGTGTTTAATTATTACTTATTGTATAGTATGTGTTAAATTATTGCAAGGAACTTACCTCAGTTATTAGTAATAGGGGGAGCATCTCAGACGAATCCTCGCTATTGACCATCCTTTGTAAAAAAAATTTTTTACTTTTTCTAACGTGGTGCCGTATGTCAAAGATAAATGAAAGTTTAGAAAGCAGACACAACAGTTTGCTCTTGTTAGTGTCAGCAGCAGATGAAATTCTCTTAATTTGAGGGGCGTACTCGAGAATATATATTATCTCAGCAAGTGTGCATTATTACTACTTGTATTGTACATACATGCTTGAGAGGACCCTTGAAGCATGGATCTAATGTCAGCAGCAAAAAGTTGTGATCATGATGATGCTATTTTGGTATGAACGACTTTGTATACAGCGTATCATTCATGAAAACAACCAACCAAACATTAGTCAAATTGGAAAATGTGCCGGCAAGCACTTGACCTAGCTTTATGAATGTTCATATTGATATATAGACCAAAATACCATCTGAAATGAAACATCTCAAATTCTGTGGCATCACATTGTTTACATGTTGGGCCGACAGTTCAGTGTTGCCAAGTATGGAAAATATTCTCTAGACATGGGGAATTAGAGATACCAATGGGAATGTTCAAGAGTAAATGGAGAAATTCTACCAGACGAAATATCAAAAAGAAGGTAAATGTACGACTTTCTTTAAAAGTAAACTGGGAATTATCAAGAAGATGGTAAATGTGCGACATTCTTCAAGAGTAAACAGGGAATTATCAGGAAGATGGTAAATGTGCGACTATATCTTAAAGAGTAAAAACAAGGAATTTATTTTGAGGTAAAAAGGGAAATTCTGATGTTGAAGTTGGGGAAATATCGTCAAACAGACCTGGCAACACTGGCCGACACTCAGTTGTCCTCAAGTGACGTATGAGGGTGGACGTACTACTCCCCTCGCTCACTATTTGCTCTTACAATGTCTCTAGACATAGAAAAACATCGCGATGCCATACTACGGGCCTTTAATGATGTTGTGAGCGATAAAAAGTCAACAGATTGGTGAGTTTGGAGTGTCTTCAAGGGGTCCCAAATATGGAAGGGATGGGACAGCCTTATAGTGTTGTTTGTTTATGCGCAAAGAAAAAACTAAGCAAGAAAACAATGTGCATCTTGATTTAGCGTAATTTCACGTCAGTTAAGTGGCAGTTGTGAAGATGGTGTTGTGCTAAAGATGCGTATTTGCATGGAATTGTTGAAATGGTAATCAGGTGTTATAATCAGAGAAAGTCGTGATGGCGAGGATCGTTCGTTAGTGGCATCCTGTGATTAATTTTGTGCTCGTCGATATTATGAGCAACACCAAGCTGGCATATGGATTTTGAGGGTTACCCACAGCCCAGCGAGTGATGAGTGAAGCTGGTTTGAGGAAGAAGTACAGTGACACTCAGGAGGGATCAATCAGTGAAGGGTCTCTTGAGGCGGGTTAGGGTTACGTTCAAACCCGGTGTGGACTTGACAAGTACTGTTATTCTGCTCACTAATTTACTTGTTAACTATTTAGTGTCGAGTTACACACCAGGTGTTTGCTATTTGGAGTCTTTTTTGGTTTACTTATTGATTGCCGAACGTTTATAGTACTTTGAGTGGTAGACCATTAACGTTAAAGATTTTGAACCTTTGTGCTTGATTCCATGAATTGTATTTGTAAACAGGATATAACCATGCTCATTTGCAGCAATTTGAAAATAGTATATTTTTATGGGTCATTGCATATCAAGGAAATACAAATCACCAGAAGAAAGTGAAGTGTGAATATAAGATTAGCCTACATCCAGTACTATAGATATTAATACAGTATAGTTACTGTAGCCTACTGTAAAGCTTATTGACTTATGAGATTGGGGTTTCCTGAGAAATTTTATCATGCGGCATTGATATGAGTATAATATACTGCATCAATCAGCATTTGTTCATGGTACATAGTTATGCCTCTGTTAATGAGCATTTTGACATCATGTTTCTCATTGAATGTGGTCTGATTTTGCAGAAGGATTATCTTCAACACACTTTATCTTCTGAATTCTAATGCAAGTAATGCGATTTTTTATATTGAGCAGTTCGTAGCTATATAGCTAAGAACATAGACTTTAGGCTGAGATGTAGTAAACAGTGTGGATTTTCAGAAAATCTTATAATGGTTACGGATAATTAATGTTCTCATCGCTATCATACTGTACAGCATTAAAATGTACTTCTATGTGTAACGTGGTAATATGTATAAATACTGTTAGTGACAATTTCACTAGTACCGGGTACTGTATTTAAATGGCTAGTAGTGTACCATACGTAGCTAGTACCAGTAATATTTAGTTAAAAAGTTAAAAGTTGCAGGGTTTTAGTTCTGGTATCTATCTCTGATGAGATACTCTCCAGAACGTCAGCCAGGCAAGCCCAACTCCCCACAGTAATGCAATGGTTGGACCAAACCTGGACCAAGGCAACCTTTAGGGCCTACCATATTGACTTTGTAGAACTGAAAATTAATATAGTATTAAATGCCTCCACACCCCATAAAAGCTAATAGACCTACTGTACTGGTACCAATTACTTAGAAAATTGTTGGATAATTTTTCCCTTAACCCTGCACATGTAAGCAGCCCCCATTTATTATATGGTACCGGTAGGGTTTATAACTACTACTAAAACTTTGTAATTACCATGTCTTATGTTGTAGTTCTATTTTTACAATTTTGGACAGTTATCAAAAGCAGAAATGTGCACTTCAGTTGTTGGTGGCTACCAGTACCTACCGAGACGCTATGCTAGTTCTTTGTAAAAATCATGGCATCTACTGAGACCATGATTTATTATTGTCTGTGAGAAACCTAAGGGAGCTAATATTGTAATTGCTGAAATTTAACTGTTATAATTTGTTTCAGGGCACTGTATGGTTATGAGGGCCAGACAAATGTTCTCAAGTTGGTGGGAACTGGAGGTGAGTCAATCCTTATAATATTTTATATACTTGTACTTTACATGTAGACCTACTGTATGTGCAGTTGAGCAAGTAGAAAGTGCAAGAAAAATCTGGCTGTATATGTCAACTTTTGGCAGTTCTTTGTAGTAAGTCTTCATATCTTTATGAGTGAATCACTGGGAACCCAGAACCAATGTAAGGTGGAACGTGATTGGCTGAACTTTGAGTGGTGGTGAAGATGCTGCCATATACAGTACAGCCAGATTTTTCTTGCACTTTCTACTTGCTCAACTGTACATTTTATTTAACTCTGATACATTTGAAGGTATAGTACATTGTATTTGTAAGTGAAGCTACACTGACTTTACAGCAGTCAGACTCAAAACTTTACCCTAATGTTTTCAGATCTTGGATTTTGGAAATTATATTATGAGTACTGTACATGTATTGTAAATATTTTCGTCACATACTGTATGCTTGAAAATAGCTATATACTGTATATCTTTAGTCATCACAAAGGGAACAAAGCTTTTTAACAGATATATATAGCCTACTGGACAACACCAAAGACAAGTTGATATGTGTGTGGAATGTAATCCTTGAAATTCCATGGAGCTCATAGCTAATTGTACATTGCAGAATTATCTTTGAACTGACTCATTTTATCCTTTTAGGCTATATGTACTGCCAAAATCATTGCTTACTTATGTTTTGTATCCATGTCTTCTGTGCATTAAGAAATACAAATATATTTTCTTTCCAACTCAATGTGCAAGAGATAAACGGAAATATCAGTAAAGGCCGCCAATGAGTGTCAGTCTATCTATCTATCTATCTATAGCTCCGACGCCTCGTTCCCTCTATATATAGATAGATAGATAAACTGACACTCAGTCAATGGGAAAGAGTGAAGGACACACTAGACTGTATGAAACACAACTATAGAACACATCACAGATGATGAGTGGCCCAGAGACCTCTCCACCCATGTGAGACCCGAGTCAACTTTGGCTATGGCTGTGTAAGCAGGAAGACCTCAGACAGCCGACTCAAACCCCCCACCCCTTGCTCACAGGGATGGTAACCTCTGGCATCAGTGAAAGATTTTTACAGTGTCCCAAGCAAGGACCGGATGCTGGACCACAGAAACTGCAGCTGTGCAATCTACCACTGTGCTAGCCAGAGACAACTGATCAGTTCTGGAACACTTGCCATCAAAATTCCCCCTCTCTATGATTTAGGCCTACACTCCTTCAAACACATTGAGTCAAGGCATCTCAAATGAAATTGAATACTGTATGTTTTTTTTACTTCTCACTTTTTCATTTCACAGGTGAGGACACTGAGTAGGCCTCTTGCCTTTGTTTCTCCTCCACTTATTCATTATAAATAAAGTATGCAGTAAAGTCTATTTTTCCAGTATACTGTATATGACTTTGGAAGAGGTTACGTAACTTATACCGTAGTATATTGGAGGATATACCCTTTCTTAGGTGAAATAATTGAAAGATTTGGAATTGTTTAGTGATTTCTTATACAGTATATAGATTCTTTGGTTGTTACAATAATATACTGCATTGTATATCTGTTGGCTATATATTTCTGATACATGATGTATTTATTTGATTTTCTGTTGACCAGAGGATGGGTTGGAGGAGCTTGCAGATGACCTCAACAGCAGCAAGATTATGTATGCTGTGGTCAAGGTCATTGATCCAAACACAACACGGCCAAAGATTATCCTCATCAACTGGGTAAATGTGTTATCCTTATTCGTTTGCTAGTTCCACCTTGATTACCAATTATATTGGCAGGGGTAATTTTTGAGAAAACATAGGTTTAATTTGAGGGATACCCGACTGTAGAGAGGGACATGCATGGGAACTGATGGAGGGAATATGCTAAAGGATAGCCTACTATATAAGATATTTGTCAAGAAAGCTGACCCATGCTAAGAGGAAAATTGTGGAGATAACATTGGGTATAATCATTATCAGTACTGTACACAATGGAAAGTTGAGCTGTCATAGATGCCTTTGTAGGATTAATAAATATTGGGAAATCTTTGGCTATTCTGAAGTATATACCGATATACTTTCAGTACTTTACAGTATGTAGATGTAGGAATAAAATTGAATGTTCAATTTAATTCATTGCTCTTACTTTGAAGAGCTGTCACATTGTGATTTCTTTCATTATTTTATGTCTCATTTTGCACGCAGTCTATGCTATGTGTTTGTTTATAGCTGCACCATATAGTTTCATTTGTTCTCTTTCTAACTTACTCTCATCCACACAGCAAGGTGAGGGGGCCCCAACTGTACGGAAGGGAACCTGTGCACGGCACCTCCATGACGTTCACAAGTTGCTGAGGGGAATCCATGTAACCGTCAATGCTCGGACTGAGGAAGAAGTGGAACCTGATGTGGTGATGGCCGCTCTCCTCAAGGGATCCGCAACCACATACAATTTCAACGAGAGGTCAGAAATGAACGACAAGACAACACCAGTGGTGAGTGACCTTAAGGGAGAGTTTAGGCCCCTAGTCTTAGGACTATAAAAAGTTTGTCATTGTCAGCATCCCTGTTTATCATATAGTCACATGCGAATGTATGCCAAGCCTCTCTGATTCACAGTCCAAGACTAAATTGAAGAAGTGGTAGCCTGAGATTATAAGAGATGCTACCAATACATGAAGATGTCAGCTTAGGTTATGAAACATAATAGAAGCTGGAGGCATTGGTATGCATTTTTCTTAAATGAAGTTCCTTCCTTGTAGGATTTACAGTATAGTACGGTACATTAAACACTAGGATGAATGTTCAGTCATACATTTCTTCTCTGGGTTCCATTAGATGTTAGCATATCACACAATGATGTACAGTACTGTTATTTGCTAAGTGTAATCCAATTCCCAGTGGCATGGAGTGAACTTATATATTGATTAGTACCCTTAAAATTGAACTTGATTAGGAATGCCAGGAGCTGTAGGCAAAATTAGAGCATGATTGGTACAGTACATTTTCAGGTGTTAGGTGTCTTTAGTCCTCATACCATGAATGCTACACATCATTAAAGACTGTTCTTTAAGGATGCTGATTCAAGGATTTATTGTTACAAGTATTGCTTTATGATCCTCTCTTGCCAAATGCAATAGCTTCAGATAAATGAGGCTGCCCCTTAACATCTCATCACTGTCCCAGAGAAGCAAGAGTTCACTGTTTGTTGATGTGAATTGGATGAAACATATATTTTGTTATACAACATAGGTGGCACCCAGTTTGACTTACTTGTTTTTTAAAGGTGGTCAGATTAAGAAGACTAGTTACCAGCCTTTTCACTTAAAAAATATTTTTGTCATGTAAATTAAGATCAATGTAGTTGTAGCTAGATATGCAATTATCATTTATATCATTATTGCATTTGGTGTGCTGCTTAAGGGTACGGGCTAGTACAGCCAATGTGTATGTCATCTATCGTATAACATATTGAGTTGAATATGTGAGCTAGTTAAGTGTTACATCTTAAACATTTTCAATTTATTTATCATTTTACGTACCATATGTTCATTTGAGTTCTGTATAAGAGGGTTAAGAGGTACAGTACATAATGTAATTGAGTGTAAAGATTAAGCTCTTTTATTATGTTAGCCACTTAAGACTTTCCAGCTTACAGAATTTTCTTCATAGTTTTCATATTATGCACAAAACAGTAATTCCATATAATTTTCAAATGCATTTCTAGTCCTGGTATGGTATTGATCTATTTAGGTGAAGTTTGAGTAGTGGTTTACCACATTAGGTATCTTAGATGCTCATTTTTCCCAAGTTAGGTTGACTGTTTACTTTCAGAAAGGCTTAGTAGACACGTTCAAGAAAGGAGAAGCATCTGGGGCGGCGGTAAAGGGAGTGATGTGTGTGTGTGTTTGTGTGTGTAGTTTTATCACAAATACCCATGACAATGAAGTAGAGTAACATCAGAAATGAACACAGGTTTTATTATCATGTGTCTAAGGAAATTAACATAGTTTCTGGTTCTGTGCTTCATTTGTAATATTCAGTGATACTGAGAAAAAATATTGAACATTGCCATGGTTGTTTGTGAAGATTGTTTTTTTAGAATTAGCTAACTAATTAACATTCAGTGTTACTCAATAGATGTTGATGAGTCAGCCACTTGGTGCAATCTGGCATGGGACGTGGGCTGTCTGTACTTTGGATATGCTCATTCTCTTAGAAAATTAGTGGACAGTAGTTGTGTTTGTATGAAAGGATAATTGTGAAATATTTATCAATATTCAAGTAGTTTTATATATCGAAATCTTATGGTTGTATACAGTATATTAATATTCAACAGTTTTTCTATAATTTTAGAAAAGATTGTTGCTTTACACTACTTATTCTACTTTTATATAGTTGGTTGTAAAGTAATGAGGTTGTGAAAGACAAAAATGGGTAGATAGAGAAACGTGGTAGAGTTGAGAGGTGGAAAGAACGCTTTGATGAATTGTAGAATGAAGGAAGTGGAATGCCGGCAAACATAGTTGGGAAGGGTATGCGAGGGAGAAGAAGAGAGGTAATGGAGGAGGATGTGGGGATCAGGAGAACAGAAGTGAGTGAGGCTTTGAAGAAGGTGAAGATGGGTAAAGCATCAAGAATAAATGGAGTGTGTGGTGAGATGCTGAAGTGTGACGGTGAGATAGTGGTTGCGTGGGTGTGGAAAATGTGTGGGTAAAGTGTGCCTGAAGACTGGAAATCAGGAATTATAGTTCTGTATAAAGGTAAGGGAGAGAGTAGTACGGTATGTGGTAATCACAGAGGGATATGCCTCCTTAGTGTAGTAGGGAAGGTATACTGTAGGGTAGTGAGAGTGAGAACAGAGAAATGGGTGGGTTTAGGAAGGGAAGAGGGTGTGTAGACCAGATTTTCTTGAGGTGTGCTATGGAGAAACATCTGCATTGATGGATTTGGAAAAGGCATATGACAAAGTCGATAGAGAAGGTCTATGGAAAGAACTAAGAATATATGGAGTGGTTGGAAAGTTGCTAAAGGCAATGAAGAGCTTGTATGAGGATGCAAGAGCGGCAGTTCAGGTAGAGTGTGAGCAGAGTGAGTTAATTTTAATGTTGGGTTGAGCAAGGGTGTGTGATGTCCGCATGGTTGTTCAGTGTATATATGGATGGAGTCATGAAGGAAATACAGGGAAGAGCAGTGGATGTTGGTGTACCTCTGAAAAGGGAAGGGAGTGAGTGAAAGTTGCCTGCTGATGATACAGTTCTGTTGAGTGACGATGAGTGGAAGTTGCAGGGTTTGGTGAATATGTTTGGAGATGTGTGTGAGAAACGGAACTTGAAGGTAAATGTGGTGAAGAGCAAAGTTATGGTCTTTGAAAGGGGTGCAGCCACAGGCTGTGAGGGGAGGTTGAATGATCAGGTTATGGAGAATGTCAGCTCATTTAAGTATTTGGGCAATGTGATGAGTAAAGATGGGAGTTTAGAGGATGAGGTGCGGGAGAGGGTACAATAAGGGAAGAGGGTTGTAGAAACGCTGAAAGCAATGACATGGAATAGGGCGATGAGTATGGTAGTGAAGAAGTTAAATGATAGTGTGGTAATCCTGACGCTGACGTACGGGAGCAAAGCTTGGACGATGACGGAGAGACATAAATCAAGAGTTAGAGGGGTTGAAATGAGTTACCTGAGAAGTTTGTGTGGAGTAACATGGAGAGATAGACTGATGAATGAGGAAGTACAGTACATTAGTGTGGATATGCTGGAGAGTGTGAAAAGGAACACCTTGAGGTGGTTCGGTCATGTGGAGCAAATGGGGAGTGAGAGGTTGGTTAAGAAAGTGTACGAGAGTGAGATGGAGGGGAAGATTCAGTCCGAGAGTGAGGTGGAAGGATGGAGTTGAGAAGTATATGAGCGAGAATGGCGTTGGGTGAGAGGAGGGACACCAGTTGACGGGGGACAGATGTGCATGGAGGCGAATCATTTGTGGCCACCATATCAGGGATTGAGGTGTCTGGCAATAGATGGATGGATAGATTGGTTGGAATGGATTTTGATTATTAAAACAGTTATTATTTTTTAGCTTTGATTCATATTTCTGAATCCATTGGCTAACAAGAGTACTGTAACCTAATGTCAGATTCTGTGGGCCCCTGGGCCAGTTGGAGAATAGTGGGAAAGTTGAGAATTTTTAATGTGTTGTTTCTTGTCATATCTGTGCCATCATGTATGGATTGAACACTCTAGCACAGATAAGTGGGAATGAGAGTGGTAGAAAGGAAACTTTTGAAGAAAGAATAAGGAAAACAGGGATAGTAGAAGAGGAAGCACTTGTTGACAAGGAAATAAAAGAACATCTAAACACTTAAAAGAGTAGCCTACATCTTTGCAGGCAATACCCTATAATGCAATAATCAAAATGATGTAACACATCATCAGGTGCTTATTATTGCATTTTTAGGGTCATAAGCTTACCAATACACCTTATCCATGCAACACCCATGACAAGTATATGGTGAAAATATGACACTTTAACATGTGTGTTTAAACATATGACCATAATTTAATTCTGAAGAACAGCTGCTGCTGTTGCATGTTTAGTGATGTTTCATTTCATTATATGCTACAGAATGTGGATAGTTCAAACAGCAGCAACCTTGAGATTCCAAAGCATTAACATTGTCATATGGTATCTCATAGTATTCATTAGAAATTCTTAGAAAATATATATATGTTCTTTGTGACAATACAGTGCATTAATTAATACAGTACCTAGTAGTTAACCTTGGATTGCACTAAGTATTGACATGGCTTGTTTGACTCTTCACTAAGTAACTTTAACTAGTACAATACTGGAAAAATTTTAACAGTTCTATGCAATTTAGTATAGATTATGTTCTTGGTAAAAATGAGTGCATTTGCTAATTGTTATTAGAATTTATGTGAGTTTTTGGTCTGCTCATAGGTCTGTGTACATTACCAGTTTACTAATGTTAGTGCATATGCATAATTGATACTAATTGGGAGCTTTTGAATGTCTGGATACTGACTCAAGAGTTAATATCTGTGATTTTTAAACATGTTGAAAGTGTTGTGACACAGAATTCACTAAACATTTGGTTCAGTTGTTCATCCAGAAATCATGTTATTGCTTAATAGATATCATATTCAGTGGAAGAATCGTGAATTGTATTGGGCATTGGTGATAAAAGTACGAGACATTTTGATAATCACAATTTCACATTCATATTTATAGTAGAACTTGGGACAGATTAATACAATAATTTACTGTACAGTAGTTTCAAACCACACTTTGATTGTGATGTAGTTAGTGAAAATAATAATCCAGTGTAGAAATAGAAATATGGGTTTATTACTGGTATGTGTTTAGAAGGCGGCTTATATTAATTTGGATAGAATGGTTGAGGCATTTTCCTTTACTTTTTTTCAGAGATGAGTGCATAAAAGTGGGGCTATTACATATGATTGCTTTCTATAATTTGTGAATATGATTATGAAAAAGTTTGTGTTCTATGTTTAGTATCAGTGTGTGCATTGTAACTTGAAAAAACAAAATATTTGTCCGAAAATTGTTAGAGTAATAACCCTATCATCCATGACATGTCATTGCCTTTAATGGATTGTAGTTGATAATTAGATGCACACCTTTACTCAGTAGTAAGTAGAGTCATGTGAAGTGTGTGACAGATTGAATTTTGGTTCAGTTTTACATACTGTATGTGTAAATCATTTGATAATTAAGCATTGTTATTGCTTTAGTCATAATCATTTATGCTGACTATTCCTTATTTTTCATATTGCTAGGATGCTTACCAGCTATTTACAAAACATAATAAAATCTAGATGCAAACACTAAAACCCAAAGAAAGAGCGTACTTAGTCTGGATTTACTTTGCCTGTTGTGGCTGCTATAAAGGTGCTTGAATGGAGATGTATGTAATTCTCAGAGGTGGCAATACCCATCTCACTCAAGGCTATCTAGATAAGCATGTAATATTATATATATAATGTATATATATAAATATATTATATATATATTATATCTTGGGCTCACCTGTGCATTGTCTGGCTGGGACCTTGGACTCATGACACGGCCTGAGATTATTAAGAAAATTCCCCAGCTTCTGTCTGAGATGGTACAGTACTCCTTCCAAGAGATCTTAAATCTCTTTAATTAGAGATGTGATTTGTTTGTGTGTTCAACTTCATTAATCTTCTGTCTCAAACATTATTTTTGTCTTTCATATTTTTATCATACAACCACTGTAAGTTGATTATGTGGTTAGAAACTTTTTCTCGTTTGTTCTTTGTAATCTCGGACCAAGACTGCATGACCTCATTGGAAGTTTCGGCTCCTCAGCATCAAACTGGAATCTTGTAATATACAGATTTCCTTAGTATTCTAAGTCTACAATAATTGTTGGTGTTTTATGAGTAGTTCTGAAAGGTTGCTCGTGTAAAATTCACTGGAAAAATATGTGAAACCCTCTTTGTTTATAGAAGAAACAAAGTTGATGATAAAAGAGAATGTAAATAAGCAAAATTACATATGTAGTAAATTTAAATTCATAGTATCCACATCAAAATTGGAAATGGTCAACAAATTTGAGAACAAGAATCTGTAACACCTTGATCCTTGCTGCTAATTTTATGGAAACTCTTGGCATGTCTCAATGCATATCTCTTTCTGATAAAATGATCTTCTTTTCAGACATGCCTTTCTCTCATGTCACTCTTTCGTTCCCTGATCCTCATCTGTTGATAGATCTTTGGGAGCTGTCTTCCTAAATGTTTAATTTTCATTACCACAACTTCAGTATTAGTCATGTAAAATAATTTTAATATTCCAACCTGCCATACCGTTTTGTTTATAAGGTATTGCACCAAAATGTTTTTTTTTTTTAAGAATAACAGTACCTCAGGTATAGTGTAATACAGTCTTCCTTGAATATACAATTGTTCCAGCTTAGTGTTGATGAGCCATGAAGTTTTTGTTCCAGTCAACTTTATATTTCATTGTCTAACTGTTTTATAAACTTGGCTACATGTACAGCTTGGCAGTATAAATAATTATTTACTTTTACTGAAGCATCCCACCCAAAGCAGCAGGCAGATCTCCAGAATTGCATATACAGTTTACAGATATAGTACATGTACTGTGTATATACATACAATATATATATATATATATGTATGTATACACACACACACACACATCATGAAATTTTGTGTGTTTTTATCCCTGGTGTCTTGCTTACTAACTGTTGGTATATTCTTAAATGTGTCTGTACAGCTGCTAGTTCATGTGGGATAACTGTTAGATGACCTGCCTTAATGGTCTTCTGCATCACATTCTATATAAAATAGCCATATAAATAGTATACAGGTATGTAGTTTTTTGTACCTTATATGTGTTAAAGTAATTATACATCTGGTAAAACATTACTGAAGCAAAAACATAGAATGTGATGCTGATTATTATTGTTTATGTTACATTGGGAACTTTTTACTAATGATTTATTTTTTCTCAATAGTCTCACAGCCAATTCAGACCACCTACCCCATTTCACACCTCACCTGCACTCCACCAAACATTCCCTTCCTTCCACAAACCACCTGCACCCTGTCATTTGAGTTTCTTCACAGCACCCTGTACATTACCTTTATCACCATTTCCATACTCTGACCATTTGTACAGTACATTACTAAGGCAAGTTGGTTTTCTTTTTTTCATAGATTTTCTCTAGCCAATTATTATTAATACACCCCTTTTATCTCTATTAAAATGAGCTTCCATTCATATAGACTTCATAAAATTAACCTAAAAGTAAAACAGGTCAAATATTTATGGTATATTAACCTATAGATTTGGTTTATCTTTGGGTTCTAGCCAAACAAAATTATGATGATAAAACCCCACTGTACATCCTGTAATTTAAACTTATCCAAATCACCGTCCAACGCATGCCAGCATGTAAGACAGACGTTAAACCGAATATGATGATGATGATGATGATATCATGGGCATGGGTATGAAGAGCCATGTGCTGATTAACATTGGGTAGTGTTACCCAGAGTGAAAACACTGTGCTGTGGATAGTTAATCACCTTAACCCCTTGAACACAAGGATATCCCTGTGATAGATAGAAATATCTCAAATTAATGAGAGTAAGATACAGAACATGCCAAATTATTGTCGTCACATGAGAGGGTGAAATTGAGCATTGTTTACACCTTGGAGCATGTAGTTGTACATATGATGAACAGTGGATAGTGCTCTGAGATATTTACAATGCTCAACCAAGATGAGTTTGATTTTCAGCTGTTTCAAAGAGTTTTCTGCTTTTTTAAGCTGAATTTTTATGCCCATCATAAACATTAATTAGTGCATGGTGCTGTGTTAGTTACTAGTCTGTGCCTGTCTCTTCCTTAACTTCATGTCACTGTTAATATAATGTACCAGTACTCACAGGTCCTACCTTTTCACTCCTTGGTTATACTCTTTTCTTACTCTCCTCATTTTAATGTTAATTTTCCTCACAACCCTTTTCTCCACCAGACTTTTCATTTACATTCTTGTTCTCATCTCATAATTATAATCATAGCTCCTTTTCTTCAGGTCTTTTCTGTAACCCCCGTAACACAGTTATGTCGTCGACATTTCACAATCCTCTCTTAGCCATCTTGCAACCTTCTAAAAGCCCATCTCATCCTAATCCAGTCGTTATCATCATCCTCAGTCCAGCACCTCATAGTCCCTTCTCCATCTTCTATCTACCTAAAGTTAAATCACCCTAATAATCTCAAAAGACCCTCCTCTCACTTCACCCACCCACTCCTTACCACCTCACCTCACCTCCACTGCCTGCCTCATGGCCTGCTGTCTTGTGTTGGTAGCGGGTGCCTGGTATTGGTGTTAGTGCTGCTACCCTCGACGCTTCTGGTGAACCCAATACTAACCGTATAAAGCCTAAACTGAATGCCAAGCCTGAGTTGGTAAGTCATTACTGTTTTTTTTTTCCATTCTGAATTTGAGTATCTATTTTTAAGTTCGTCTTGCCAAATTATGCTTTTGTCAGAGGGCTTTGATGTTAGGCATATAATTGGTTACAAAGATGTTTTGATTGTTTTGTTTTGCAGACTAATGCATATAAAAAAAGGGCATATAATCAGTGTACTGCATTCTTTTAGTATATTTTAATCACCAAGGCAGTTGAATTATTATTTTTTTTAAGCATGATGTAAGAGGGGTTGTGTATTAACTCTATTCCAGAAACTTCCTGTATATTAAGAGGATTATATTTTGGTGCATTGTTTTAGTCAGATTTTTTATGGTCCAAGAGAGTTCATGCTTCATAAATGATATCTTTGCTTATAATTCGGGGTAGTGCATTGGTCTGTCTTCCTATCTGGCTTCTGGGTCCAAGATTTAGGCTGCACTCTAACTCGTCCATGCTTATATTTATGACTTGGTATAAGCGTAATTGCACCTCCTTACTTTCTCTTAATTTTTTTTTTTTTTTTTGGGGGGGGGATTTTGTGTTTCAATTTATTCATATCTTATGTTACATTATTTGTAATGCTGTACAGTATGAGTGAAGCAGAATTTTACATATTGTTTGTTTTTATTTAAGTATTATGTAAAAAGCTTGTAGATGTATTTCTCTCCTAAGTATCCTTTAGTGGAAAAGTTGCCATTATTTATAATGGTGTAAAGACCCAAAGATAAAGCTGCTCTGTTGCTCACCAGTGCTCTTTCTAACTTGACTCTTGGGTTGAAGTTGCATACCATATCACATATTTACATGAAATCTTCATATCAGAATATTACTTTTTAGTGCTAAGTTTGGCTGCAAGATAAATGTCTATGTTTATCATCACCTTATCAGAGTTGGAGAAGATGAGAAAGTTGGGAGTGGCCTTTATTTTGCAATGGAGTAATTATCCCAGTAACTAATGATGATGGAGCCATTCTCATTTTCTCCCTTTCTCCTTCTGTGTCTCTCTGCAATAAGATAATTGCTGTCAACTTACTAGCAGTAAAGTAATCCAACATATCACACAGTAGTTCAAATTACTGTAATGAGGATTTCCTGCACCCTGCATGTGTAACCTGTGCTCCAAGATAATAATTGTGTGTGCTATTCTTGTTTAGTTTGTATATGCCTGTATACCCATTTTAGAATTCTTATTATGATTATAGGTAATGGTAAAGAACACAGATATATAATGTTACTGTGGCTAACTTCATAATACAGTGTACATTACATGTATGATATAGTAAGTATTGTAGTATAATAATAGTCTTTTATATTATTTCATTGCTTACATGGAGGAATATGAGATAGTTCAGAATACAATACAGTACAGTACTCTATTTCAAAATTTCCTCAAATGTAGGTGAATAGTGAATACGGTTATCCAATCGAGTTGTAATAGCTACACAGTGACTACAGTCTTTTAAAGAGGAAATACAGTAAAGTCATGCACTTAGCTGTTTTAATAATTATACATCTATATTTAGTGACTCTTTAAGAAATTAGAAAAGAGTGATGTTCAGTAGGTCTGTTTCTCTAATGTCAGAAAAGTCTAATTACCATTTAAGCATTTAGAAAGTTGTGAATCCCGCATCCTTTATCACCATGAGACAGAGCTAAATGATTCACAACTCTGCAGGGCACCAACTATAAACGCACCAATCCCCTTGCTGAGATCAACTCCCAGTCACGTAATAAGTTCTGGGAGGAGCAGGAGGAAGAGGAAAAGCGAAGGAAGACAGAGGAGCACAAACGCAAAGAGGAAGACCTGAAAAAACTTGAAATAGAGAGGAAACAAAGAGAGGTAAGAAACAGATGTAGAGATAGAACTGGGAGAGAGATGAAGTACAGTACAAAACTGGGTATCGTACTGAACATTTCAGTTAAACCTTCTCTCTTGCAAACCATCGCCTTACTGATGTTTACTTTTAGTTCCTATTTTTTACATACCAAAGTCAAACCCCCAACCTTCCAACCCAATACCCCCAACCTTCCAACCCATTACCCCCAACCTTCCAACCCATTATGGTATTTCAGTGTATCCCCACCAGTGAAATAGAGTGTGTAATGTCTGAGCACCCCAATACGTGAAGTTTTTTTTATAATCCGGTATAGCTCATGCGGAGCAAATCCACCCCTACAACCTCCTCAAAGCTGTTGAGGCCAAGCTACCCTGCCTCTGTCTTTCCCCATGCTGAGTTATCCCAGTACCCTAACTCTCGGCCACCTAGGTGTTCTGGAATGGACAGTTGTTATGAGATTTCAGCATACACTGACCGGTAATGATAGAAATACTGATGTTATTGAATATAAAGATATGATAGTATTTAACAGGCATATTCAGTTCTTTTATTCCAATGCTACATGAATGATAAGTTAAATTGTTTTTATGTTAAAAAATTTTCCTCTTAGATTTCAGAAGCGCAACATCGTGATAACCTGACACGGGAGAGAAACGCACGCATAACGGCTGAGCGGCGGGCAGAAGATGTGGCTGCGCAAAGGATGGCTAATAGAGAAGACAAGAAATGGGAGCAGGAGGTGGAAAGCCACCAGAGAGAGGAAGATGAGAGGGCAAAGAGGGCAGAGTTAATGAGGCTGGAGCGGAAAAAGGTGAGGCAGGGTGGGAACAAATTAAGCAGAGTATGAGGTTGGTCAGAGGTAAAGCAGGGACAGGCACATAAAGATAAAAAAGAGGTACAGTATGTATAGGTAAGAGACATGGAGAAAAGAGGCTGATGGATGGCAAGCAGAAGTGAGGCATGGTAGGTAAAGGAAAAAATAATCATTTACATGATATGTATTTATTACATTATTTTTTCATAATATGTATTATGTTATTTTCATTCATTTTAAATGCTTGGGGGATTATGAAAAATTTGAGACTTCATTTAAGGGTCGATAAGCTGAATACAAAGTTTGGGAACCCCTAATCTACAGGACTCCTGGCAGGCAAGGGGTTAAGCTAAACACACAGCCAATACTGTACTCCCCTCCATCGTAGGGAATACAAGGCTAACTGCAACTTATCAAAACTGGAGGTCCATAAAACGAAGGATTGCTTGCACTGTACAGGACATCACAAAATATTACCTGTGATACTTGAACAAACATTTAGTTATTTCATTTTTATTAATAATTTTTATTGTTGTTTAGCATTAGTGTACAATTTGTGAAAATACTGGTTGGAGGGACAGCCTGTGTATTTTACTTCTATTGTAAAGGAAGCACACCAATTAAATAATTTATAACTCTATCTCTTATACCCCAGGAGGCAGAAACTCTGATTGGCAAGCGAACTCATGCAGCCAGAGACAGGTTTGAGGCAGAAATAGGAGCTCAGAAAAAACAAGAACCACGGGTAATGACAACAGCAGACAGGAACAGACCACCCCCACGACGTCTTAAGGAATTCAATCCTGTCAATAATGAAAGGTAGTTTGTTTGTACATTCAGCTTAGGCAGAAAAGCTTTAATACTGTTTAGCAAGTTTTGTGTATGAAAATTAATTATGGTACTGTTGCATGCTGTGATAAAGTTGCTATAAAAAGTTTAATACCTGCAAGATAATTCATTCATTCATATGGATTCATATTTCCATGGATGTGTATTAGGAATTTATACTCCAGTTGTAGGAAAAAAAAGAAATGTAACCAGCAGCCAAGGCCTAGGAGAGAATTAAGAATCTAGGTAATTCCTTGAGTCTCCCAACACCTTGGTGGTAGTTTCTTGTACTGGTAGGTAATTTTATTTAATCAACAATGAAGCTCTGAGAGTAAGATAGAAATCCAGGCAGTTCCATGCAGAAGCAAAAGCATGTGTGCGGGTAGAGGGTGATCTAAGTGAGAGTTTTAATATTAGTGTAGGGCTGAGACAGGGGTGTATTATGTCACCATGGCTGTTCATTGTATAATTATATGGATGGTTGTATGAGAGAGATGAAGCCAAAGTGAATGGCCTGGGGGCGAGGTTGAGTCTGAATGAAGTAAATTAGTCCTTGGTGGCAAGTTTATTTGCGGATGACATGTGGAGAGAATGCAAGGTGAGGAGTTTGTAAAGAAGGTGTATGGAAGTGAAGTTGTAGGACCTGGTGTGAGAGGAAGACCTCCGGTTAGATGGCAGAACAGAGTGGAAGAGTATGTAAGAGAGAGAAACGTGAGGGGCAGAGTGGGGCTTGACCAAGTAAGGAGGGAGTGTTGGAAGAGGGAAAACTGGAGGCACTTCTGCCGTGGCCACTCCCTTGTGGGGGTCCCGGAGGGAACGAGGCGTCAGAGCTATAGATAGATAGATCCATGAGTTTTCCAAAGTCCTAGTGGTAGTGCATCCCTGATTGTAGCTGCCTCCAGTGACTGTTAGTGTGAAATATTATCACTTGTATGTTTCCAAGAATTTTTTTTTGTTTTTTGTTTCCACAGAGATGAGAGCAGAGATACTGTCACTGGTGGAGGAGGTGCACCAGGCAGGGGGGTAATGGCTCGCTGGCCCCCTGCTGCTGCTGAACCTGCTCATCACCAAAATCAACACAGCACACCACCTACACACCTCAGAGGTCAGTCATTAACATTAACATTATTAGAGAAAAAAAAGGCAAATAACATTCAAAGTTTTACTTCAAAATACAATATTGTTGTTTCATCATGAATTTTCGATCACATCAATACAGGATGCTGTAACTACATATCTTCTCTAATGCAAATAAATCACTTGGGGCACGTGATCCAGGAATATGCGTAAATCCACAAGGAAGGAAAAATAAACACGGAGTCCCAAGCGCTTTCGTGTATTCACATTTTCAGAGGAAATACAGAATGTAGAAGAATGGTTGCCGAGAGACACCTTATATACCGATACATTTAATAACTAACTGGCAACCTGAAGGTGTTGCTACTACGAGTTCAAAGCAATACACACCCATATGGTGCTACAAGGATTTACCTGACCTCTAGGATTGTTTTTGTAGATAAGATAAAGTGACCTGAGTTCCGATAAAGTTTACCATGCCATCCAATGTGTGTCAGAAAAATAAAGAATAGTTGGTAGAAATCACCCAGCATATCTCGTATTCATTCCTGACATTCAGTCCATAATTTCCTTTGGCAGGTGAGAGGATGACTCTTGGATCTTCTGCCAATTCTCGAACACCTGTACAGGACATCATTCCTGCCCCATCATCCCCTCCAGCTCCACCAAGTAAACAACAACCCTCCACTACCACCCCAGTGCAAGCGGTTAGTCCCTCACTTTTGCCTGTTGTCTGGCTGTGTGTGGCTAGTACATGTTTACAGTTATATATACTGGTGTGATAGGGTAGTTTTTGCGACCTCAGCTTGAGCCATGGTGTATCAGACCTGAAAAGCTGAACATTAATGTGTTTTTACCGGTTGAGCTTGGTTTGGCCTGAATTTTAGTAGTTGTACAATTGATGTTGCATATGATGTGTTCATTGAGAAATGTGCAATGAAGACATGTTTGGAAGTCTTTAATATGTGGGAGTATTGTGTGCAGAATAGATTCAGATTTTCCTTGTACAGTGCTCCCCCCAAGTAGGCGGTCATTAACTAGACGATTTCCAAGTAGGCGGAGAAATTATTTGAGACCAAAATACCAAAAGTATACGTTTTTTCAAAAGTAGGCGTACCTATGCGCAAGTCGATATTCAGTGGAAGTGATTTTAAGAGAAAATTACCCAAATTAATAAATACAAACTAAGGAATGTGTGTGCACGATTGAAAATTCAATGAGGTTTGGTGGTAACTGAACTGACCATTCCACTTTCACCCTCACACTCGCTTGTTACACTCATGATAAGCCTAACCCCTTTATAGTGAACAGCTTTCATCCACCCGCTCCCTCGTTACACTCGCAATAAGCCTAACCCCTTTATAGTGAACAACTTTTCACCCTCACGCTCGCTTGATACACTCGCGATAAGCCAACCCCTTTATAGTGAACAACTTCTCTAAACGGGCATTTTTCATACTTTCAGCACATATCCCAGTACAGACATTTGATATGGTGAAAAGTGCAAGTGATTGTAAAAGAAAGTGACAAAGAATAATGAATATAAACTAAGGAAATATATTTGTATGAGTAGAAACTCATGGATTATTGGTGATAACTGAACTTTTCAACTATCACCCTCACTCTTCACTCACTACACTCGTGCTTTTAGGCCTACCCTTTTAGAATGAACAACCTTTAAAAACATACATTTTATATACCTTTGGCTCAAGTTTAGAACTAATTCACTAGAGAGAGAATCTGGAGTCGAGTGTACATATTATAATGGTCAAGAAGGGATAGTTTTTGGAATCGCCAGTACCGAACCTATTTTTTTCCCTTTATTTATCAATTCCAAGTAGTCGATTTCAAAGTACACGGCGCCTGTTTGGTACATAACCCCCGTCTACTTGGGGGGAGCACTGTACTATTGCAGTCAGGAGTTTATCACACCCTTCCTCTAGCCTGCCTGAGAATGTGACACTTGCAATCATGGATGTACAAGTTACACACTTAATATTTCTCATGATATATTCTCTTACAAGTTATATGTGTATGTTATATATGAAGTGCTTCACATTTACAAGACCCCGATAAATTTAACAGTATAAGATGTTAACTTTATGTTGTTAATACTGTATTTGTTTGGTATTTACAAAGAAAGACTTTTTCTTATTTTCAAATTCGTTTTAATACATATATGTGAGTTAGTTTGACAATATGTATAAAAGAATAATCATACATATTGGTAGAAAATGTATTTGTTAGAACTGCGATACTGTACTTCATTATAGCTGAAATTTTTAGTAGACAACTAATGCATAACTAACGAATGTGACAGTGCCACATCCTTGGTTGGCCTGATTAGGTTGGCGATAAATTCCTGGCTGCAATAGGGCATTAGTCCCCGACCACCACACCAAGGATGGAAAGCGTGTGAGTAATGGAAGCCAATTTTCTTTCACAAAGGTGTTGAATTAATCATTTATTTGGTGGTGTTGCTATTCTCCTGAGGTAATTGTTTTGTTTCTGATGCTTTGCTGCTTTCTAGGAGGGGGTTGGCATAGCAAGGGAGTCTCCATCTATTCTTATGCAGAATATTTTAGCAGTTATACCACAGTAAATTTTTTTAATTGCAGCAGATTATGACAGAAATTGAAGGAGATATAACCTGGGTAATGATTTGATAGGTGAAAGTCTTTTTTTATGTTTCACATATAACAAAGCCAGGATGCAAGTGGCATAATGACGAAAAGTGTAAAGCTAGAGATGAGAGATTACTGTATGAGCAATTTTTTTTTCTCTGGAGAGGGGCAAATTGAATGAACGTGCAAAAGAAATGTCAGAGAAGAATATCAAGACTTAAAAATTGAAAATCCAAAAGATGTACAGTACTGGCAACCCCTAATTAACGAATGGGTTACGTTCCTAAAAAAACGTTCGTTGCGTGAATTTTCATAGCGCGAACTAATTACTGTATAACAGATTAGTCTCCAGTGCTCCGTATTTAACATGCCGGTTGAGCGTAAACAAAGCTAGAGTTTATCATAGTAAAAGGTTTAAATAAAATACAAACTGTATACCATTTAAACAGTTTTATTTTACACAAAATGACAAGCAGTACTATTAGTTTTCTCCCCTTTCTTGTGCCTATGAATAATGTCTAGCTTCACTCGAGAGTAGGGCACTTCCTGGTCTTCTTGGTAACACTAGGCGACATTGCAGGGCTGGTTGCAGGGCGTTTGGGTGGCATGATGAACGAAAGTTACACTACTTTTACTGCACAAGAGACGCTGTTATTGTTTTGAACTTTATCGCGCAGTGTTGCCAGGTCTGCTTTACAAAATTTTCCCTAACTTCACCTTTAGAATATCCCTTTTTACCTCAATAATTCCCTGTTTACTCTTGAAGATAGTCGTTCATTTACCATCTTCTTGATATTTCATCTGGTAGAAATTTCCCCATTCACTCTTGAACAATCTTCATATAATTTCCCTGTGTAACTTCAAAATTCCATAAAACAGAGAAATTTTCCTGCACCTGGCAACAATGGTAATGCGGGAGTGAGCGTGTAAGAGCGAGTGGTGCACATTTTTTCCGATAGAGGCACTGCTGTACTCAACAGACTGTCGCCTTGCGTGATGCGGCGGGGCTTTCAAACTCGGTAAAATTTCGTTATAGCGGTTTTGGTGTTTGTTGTGCGAGCAAATGGTAGTAAAGTAAAACCTTCGTTGTAGCGAAATTTCGTTGTGTGAACGTTCATTACACGGGGATTGCCTGTACAGTACCTGCATTTTTCAAAGATAATTCGAAGTTGTAGTTACCCATTTCAGGTCTGTATAGAGAGAACTAGGCAGTAGAACTATTAAAATGAATTATTTATCGTTTCTTGGATATTATTTGTGTGGTATTTGGATGATAAAAGGTTTTATTTTAAACCAATACTGGGGGAAGAAATGCTTCTTCACAAATTACCATCTGTTTTAGGAATAAATATAAAGAGGGAGAGAGAGCGATGTTCATTAATTCTCGTTAATATTCTGGGTGAAGGTATTGCCAACCGTAAGTGAATAACTTGCATATTGTTTCAGAGTACTGAAGTGGTTGCCAGATTAAAGGGATTCTGCTCAAGGTCTATTTTAATAGGATTCCATTTGTAGTACTGGAAATGTTTTTATTAACAGTATATATTTTCCATCATTTATTATTGAGTGCTGTGTGCTCTAATGCTGGATGTTTCATTTTGCATTATTATTTTTTACTTGAGTTGGATTGAAAATGTCATTTTATAAGTAGTAACTGTACCCTATTCACAAGCCACGTATGCTTTTCTTTTTTATTATTTAATGTTGGTAACTGTATTGCTTTTCTAAATCTTGTTGCACCCTTTTTGAAAATGTCCTAAGCATGTACTTTAGATATTAATGTTGGTTAATCTTCACTATGTTCTTCTTTGAATTTTATATAGTACTGTACTCAGTAGTCTTTATGTTGTGTTGTATTTCATGCTTGTTTTTAAGCTTCTGTTTACCCTAACACATAGCCAGTGACCTGTATGTGAAAGTTAAGCTTGAATTTGCCCAGCTTTCTCCATTCCTGGTATGTGGTTCTATCCATAATGCTGTCATCAGGAGACGGGCACCACCATTCATGTGAGAAACCTACTCCGCGAGGGCCTACCTACCCGCCAGACATCAGATGAGGAGGATAATGCAGACAAGGACACTGATGAATGGCAGGATGAAATCCCACCTAACACCACTACTATCACTCTCCCATCTACACAAGGCAACACAAGCAATGGCCCCTCACATATCCCTCAATCTGAACCCCATTGTGAACCCTCCACCTTAACTGCCCAGGACTTTGAACCTCACAAAGAGACCTCCACAATCAACTACCCCTCAAACTTCCCCCAGTCTGAACCTTATTATGAACCCTCCACCTTAAGCACCCAGGAGTTTCAACCTCACAAGGAGGCCCCAACAACTCAAAATCAGCCATTTACCAACCAAGAGCAACCCTCATCCTCACCCTATACCCAGCAGCTTATATCCTCAAATCAGCCACCCCCAGCCACCTACAACAACAATAACTACACAGAACCCACAGCCAAGCATCCATATACTCCTTCATCCTACTACCCTCAGGAAACTACTGAACTCCATAAGGTTCCACCAACTTACACTGTATGTTTCCAATATATTGATTTGTACCTGCCTAACTTTTACTATATAAAGTCTGGATTAAATTAAGTTCACTCACTTTATTATTATCTTTTATAGTTGTTCATACAGTTTGGTATGTCTATGTTTATAAAAACACTTTACTTTTTAATGTAGCAGCTTAAGAGTAATTAGTTTCATAGAAATTATATTTGCATTTTGTGATGAGTGGCACCTTGTTTTTAGTGCAAGACATTATATTTTATTTCTGCATTTCTTATTGACTGTACTTCATAAAGTAATACAAAAATGAATAATATTTTGCTAGTATACACCACCTTACTTACAACACATTCGCAGAATGGTGATGGAGTATCTCACCTCTACGAGAGCTCCTCTCCTTCAGAAGCCTACAACTTGGATAGTGACATGAGGCAAATTTCTCAAAATGGAGTGCACCGAGGCAAGACCACTGGCATCAGCAATAGCACGTCGGATGATTACTACCAACCTTCCGTCCAAAACAGCAGTGCCACAACTACTATGATTCCCAACTCTGATAACCCTATCTCCACACCTTCAATCGGCATGCTCTATGAAGTGGATGTAAGTGTGCTCGTATCTGGTTTTTGACGTGTTTGTAGAATCATTCCATATATTGTTAATGTTCTTCTGAATTGTGTAAGAGGAAACTACAGGTGAGTCCCATAGAGGACACGGACTACTTTGAATGTGAATTTTCCGCCAAGAATTGCCACAATCCTCGGGCACAGCCCAAATGTAGTGTTATCGCCTGGAAGGCATTTAAATCAATTTCAACATTACAAAAAAAAGCCTGAACTATCAAAACAAAGCCTATTCAACACAGAATAACAGTAAGATTCTAAGAGGTTGTAGTAAATATTTAGCAGGTGACTTGCACTGATAATTCATATATTATGCTGAAATAAAGTCATTTTCACAGAAATTAGGTCATTTTTACCTCGATGAAAAATCTATGAATGTTGGGAATTACCTGTAGGACCTACTATAAATGATTAATTAGTAAAATTGCAAATTATAGTGATGCAATACAATACACATGGACCATTTATAATTTTGTTTGTATAACCACATTGTAAACACTCTCAACAGGGAGTGGAGTACCAAATACTACCTGAACATGGACTCTGTGCTCGAGCCCTCTATGACTACCAGGCAGGTGAGTACAGGTGTGGCTGTGTATGTTGTTTGGGGTACATATTTGTAAATGTAACAGTGCATCACACTTGTCCCCATACAGGATAATGAAATATTGTCGCTATAAACATTGTCGTCCATTTCACTGGTCCAACCTTTTATATTCTTACTTTGGTTATCTCCATTTTGTGACGATATTGTCTCGAGTATTTTTTTTTATTTGCAAACTCTTCATGGGCAGCCATAATAATGCATTTTTCTTTTCTTTATGGTAGCGGATGACACGGAGATAACATTTGACCCATCTGAGATCATCACCAACATAGACCAGATTGATGAGGGTTGGTGGCAAGGAGTTGGCCCCGATGGAATGTACGGCCTTTTCCCAGCAAATTACGTCGAACTAATCAACCAGGCTCCAGCTTGAGAAATTGCCAACGAAGAAGTGGAGGGTACACTTTGAAACAAAAAGAGTATATATAATCTCTTTGAGGGCTTGCCATTTTCATTTCTAAAAGTATGACAGTGTTTTTGTGGAAAGCGGTTAGTGTTCCTGTTGTTTGAAAGAGAGTTGTTATGTCACCATAGATTGACATGCATGTGATTTCTATTGCACCAGGTGGGATATTAGAGATAAACAGTTGTTGTTGTCATCCTGTTAATGAAATCTAAATTGTTTCTTTGAGAAAATTTTGAATTATATACCATATGCTACTTTCAAGAGCTTGACAGTTCTTTTCAAAACTCTTAAGAGGCTCATACCAGGAGCTGATAATTGACATGAGGAAAATGCAAAGAAGGACGGATCCTGAATGTATGGATAGAGGAATGAAGCCTGTCAGGAGAGTGATACTGGAGTAGTTTATGTGAAGGAAAAAGAAAGGACAATCAAATACTAACTTAAAGGGAAATCCCACATGTTGAAAAATGATTGAATAGTATAACATGGCCAGGATTTGCTTTTCCCTGTGGGAAATTTGCCCTTCTTTGTTGTTTTCAGAGACATATTGAAAGATACAATCAAATTAATATACGAGGCGGAAGTATTGTTAAGTTTATTTTGAAGATTAAGAATACCTTGGCCTCAAAGTATCATTATTGTGTAGTGGTAACAAAATGTTGTACCCTTTTGTGTCTGTTAAGCAAGAAATGCAACAAGTATCACCCCTTTACCATCAACATCTTCAACAACAACAATAATGGGAAACATTGGTTGACCATATGGAAGTGATAGCAATTTTTTACTGGAGATGATAGTATTAATTCTTTGCTCAGGAGGTAGACTTGAAATTTAATGGAGGTGATAACCATAGCTTGGCTCATGATTCAGGTTCAAATTTAGATACAAAGGTCTCACCAGTGGAATACTTAGGAAAGCTGTGATAAGGCAAACCAAGACGGCTTTGGTAGAATTATGTCAGTGATGTGTTGTGTGTGCTTGAAATACAACATCAGAGAATTCCATGCGGATGTGATGTAATTTATACCACAGCAAGTCATTTGTTTATAATTAGCAATGAAAACTTATTTTGATTTTAGTATGAAGTATTAATGAACCTGTAAATACACTTAAGTGATTGTCCAGGTCCCCTTATGCTTCCTCTGGTCTGGTGAGATCTTTGAGAAATCTGTGTCGTTTGTGCAATTGCAGTTATTAATCCTCATATGACTGCTAAGGTGTTGGATGCTTCTTGCTCTGCAGGATATGTTAATATAGACACCTCATATAAGGAAGAATAGAACAATTAGGGTCTGAGATAATAACAATGAATCAAATAAAATAATGCCCCATATTATAATGTTTGTTTTGACTTGGTTTGAAAAGTTGCCATAACTCAGGGATCACAAATGTTAATCCTAAGCCAGTATAAAGCATGGTGTTTGATCTTATATCTTCAGAATGGGTCAGAGCTCTAAAGTATGATATTCTTCCAGTATGGTTGGTACTGATGGTGCTGCACACACTCAGGTATCGGATGAAATAAAAAGATAATTGTTATGGAACAAAATTTTGAAGGTGGTTTGAGACCATGTAGTATATGCCATTTATGATTGATATTGGTCTTATAGTACATGGGGTAAAAAATTATTCCAATTGGAAGCATCTTCACAACTTTGCCTGTACAGAACCTGTAGGCCTATATGAATCTGACATCCTGTGATTTTGGTTCCTAGGCAAGACCTGAATTGACTCAGAGTAGGTAGCATGACCCATGAACAGAAGTGACAAGGTGGTTGTTTTGTATCCAATGTGCAGGTTTGAATCCTGGTCTTGATGGGGATCCTATGCTGCATAGTTAGTCTGGCTTGGCACAGGTGAGACATTATAGGTGGGAAGTTAACCTCAAAAGCAGTTCATAGATAAGGTACTGTATTACAGTCTTCATTTGATGATATATCCTCATGTGGCTGGACTATGTTATACTTCTCCAGTTGATTCCAAATGTTGTTCTACAGACTTATTAATTGAAAAAAAAAAAAATAATGCAATGTTTCTTGCTAATGCTGCACATCTTTTGTCATATCAAACTTATTTACAGTATTCATCATGCAATAATAGGTAAGTGTTGCTGATTGTTGTTTTGAATAGAACAATAAAATATACAAAGAAACAATCTCTAAGGTAAAGGTTGTGTGTATATCAAGGAACTTCTAAGGCTTATTTCATTTTTCTATCAAACGCTATCAGTGATACCTCCATTAATGTGGTAGGGCTTTGTGTTCGAGTTATATTTTATATTACCTTGAAACAGAACCTGAAGAAGTAATGGAAATGGACAAATAAATTGTAATTGGAAAAATTCTGTGAAGAACAATCAGGCCAATCTTCTCACTCCAGTTGTTGGTAGGAGCAATGTCACATTGTAGTTGGGCAATTCATGCCACCAAGTTACTACTCTCATTCCTCCTTTGTGTTTTAGAAATTATTACATGCACCACTTTGAACTTGGTTCAATATTTCCTGTTGCTTGCAAGCTGGGTGGGAAGGGGTAGTGTCCTGTAACCTAAAGTGAACTAAATTGTCTACAAAGGATAACTTGTTAGAATGCATATTTTTGATAAGTCAGATACATAAGGTTAGTACCATTTATGTTGAATCATTGTTGAGCTTATGTATCAAAGTACAATAATTCAGACACACTAAGCACTCTTCCAAAAGGAAGAGATTAACAGAAATTAATGAAACCATACAGTATATAAAGAACTCTGAGTTGGGCAGAAGTCTTCTCTTTAGGGATTTTTTATTATTACTGTAGGAAGTAGACAAATGAATAATTTGTTTTTTTATATATACAGTGCTTGTATATTATACAAACAAGTATGTAGCCTATGTGTATAAATACACAGTAAGTCCCCCATTTGTCAAAATTATATGAATATATAGATTACACATAAGCCATAATGATGAAAAATTAACAAAGATTTTCTTTAAGTCAGAATATTCTAATTTAACTTTTCAGTATGTAAGAAACTCTCATTTTAGACCCTCATAAGGGTTTATTGCTTGCAAAGATGTGGGTAACACTCTTAGGGTTTTAGCACCCCTTCGGACCTGATGACCCCTTTCTTCTTTTGAATAGTCCCTCCATTCCTTCTTATTCCTTTGTGCCTGATGTCCCTCCTCTCTTATGATTACAAGGTCTATTTGGCCTAGCAAATTGCTTTTTTATGATTTACATCATCATCTCGCGTTAAACCAAAAAGTATTGTACAGTACAGTATTGTGATAAGTGGGGTAGTATCTTGGAATTCTTATGAGACATAATGGCTGCAGCCACTGATTTGCATATATAGAATGTATATAATGATAAAACCTATATACTGTACAATAGTTTTTCCTGAGGCCCTGGGTTAAGGGAAGCATAGGCTGGGTTTCATACCCACTGATGCCTCATTAGTCCCTTCATCCAATGTAGTTTACTAAAAAGTGATGGTTGGAAGAGCTGTTCAGAGATAGAGGAGAGTGTCCTTTAGAGTGTATCCTTGATACTATCATCTCTAAAGACAAAGATCATGTAGAGGGCGAGTTGGAGCTGTGAAATAAGGTGCATACTGTATACAGTACAATATGGTAAATTGCTGCAGTTACTGTCTATTGTAATCTTAGAGCACATTGTCTGTAGCCTCTGGTAATTGCTTGTTGTAAAACACAACAAGACTGTACTTATGAGTAATGACAGTGAAGTTTGCAGTACTCATGGTGTACAGTCAACTATGTAGATGTTTTTCCTGTAAAGTTGGGGTCATAACATTTATTACATTACCCTGTTGAATAAAGGTGTGACAAAGTTAAGTATAGAGAATATAATTATACTGTACTGAATACAGTACCTTAATATTGAATTAGATTCTATGTGAAGCAGGTAAGATTTTTCTAGTAAACCTTTACAAAGATTACTTTGTGATCTCGACTAGAATGACTATTAGTTAAGCAAAATTATCTCTACCAGATTTATCTGGATGTAAGCATTAGTTAATGGTCCTTGACCCTTGAAACACTTCAAATTTGCTCTTGATTGCTTTTAAAAATGTACAAATGTGTGTGGGTAACAGTACTTGAAGTTTAAATGTCATATGGACATGGTACTCTGGTACTGTACCAGAATTTTATTATACAATTGAATTTAAAATTTTAAGTGTCAGTTCTCTTTGGCTGGAAGCAATTATTACATTTTATTAGTCATCAGCAATTATTGTGTTAATTATACTGTCCCTATCTGAAATTAAATGCAGAATGTTGCCCGTCATTTCATTCATTAAAAATTTTCTTATGTAAGGTGTCTACTATAATGTATCCTCACCAAACCTGGACTAACTATATGTGTTGTCCTTCACAAAGCTTAAGGCCATTTCCACACGATCAAGTACTGTAGTGCCCGCCAGGCAAACGTTGTTACTGAAACCCTTTACAATACACACGTTTGATGGGTGGGTGGTGTGCTCAGTAGTGTCAAGCCTGCCGGGAACTCCTCCATTTGATAACATTGCTAATTAAAAGAGAGAAATAATCTCGGTGGACAATGCTCATCGGGCACTGCTTGTATGTGTGGATGAGGCTTAAGTGGCGCTCAAAAATGTTTTGATTTTATTAAAATCTTAAGGCCAAATGATCACTTCAGCACTAAATGATGTTTATTTTAAGGTTTATGATTTGCCTTTGAAACTTGGTACAGGTATTTAGTATGTTATAAGGGAAAAAGTTGCCGAGATTCTTGCAATGAATAGATTATCTATACTATACATGTATTTGTTATTTATATATGGTATATATATTATATACTAGAGACTGATAGAATTGATTGCCTTTGATAACATTATGTCCTAATTCAGAATAATGAAATTTCAGAGGTATATTTTGAGTGTACAGTGTATTTATGATTAGTGTTTAAAAATAGTTTGTTTGAAATGCAGAATCATTAGTATGTATAGCCTTCTAGTTAAGCTGTATATATGGTACTGTACTTGGAACACATAAATTTAGAAGTTGTATTGTTCTCTTTGAGTATGGATTTAGAGATAAGAATACTAATTAATTAATTTAGTGTTCAAATCAGAGTTTGGATTACCATATTTATGTAACAAAATGCATTCTTGTTTCTGGTCATACTTATTTGTGAGTGGAGACTTTATGGTTAATGAACACCTGTGGAATGAAAACAGATTATTAATTAATCAGGCATTTTTAGAGTCTCTCTCACCAGCCTTTCAAATAGATATATAAAGCACCCAAGTTTCATATAAGGAAATTGATAAAAAAATGTGTTGAAATGCTGTGTGATCTGCCTTTGTGCATGATTGATGAATTAGAGTTTGGTGTTTAGTAATACAATACTGTATTGTCTTATACTGTTCATGTTAACATCTAGATTTGAGAAAGTATTATAAGAGGAAAAACTAGAATAAATTGCATTTACATAGGCCACACTGGCAGTGTACTGTACCTCTACTACATTTACAGGAGGGCAGTATCTCTTTCCACAAGGTTTGCTGCAGTGGCCAGTTTTGAACTAGTAGTCTCATGGACCTGAGGTGAGAGCATAACCTCTGCATTAGTCCAGTTCTCTGAGGTGAGAAAATTATTCTTTGCCACTCTTTTAGTTTATTTTAAACTCAGTTTTTCTTTTTCCATATGTTATCCAAGTGTCCCGGGTCACTTGCCTATGTGGGCATTGTCTTTCCTCACTCTATAGTATTCTCCATCTCGACTTGTGTCTTCTGCTTGATCTGACTACAGGTTCCCTTTATGACTCCTGTGTTCTTGTAATAACATCTGTCTTTGCTTTATGTGATACATGACCTTACCAACTTAATCTGGCTTCTCTGATCTTGTCACTCTTTTTGGTTCCTCCTCTTTTTCTCCCTATCACCTTCATTTTTCAGTAGTACTTTCAGTGATATTCACTTTATCTACTTCAGTATCTCATTCGGGGATGTTATGGTGTTTTTGAGCGGGCTCCCCTCACCTCTCTTGTATGTCATGTGTCTCTGTCATTTGTTGCTTTTAAAGTGTTAGTGTATTTGTTTTGTGTGTGTAATGTGTGCGTTTCTGTATTATGTGCATTCTGTATTCACATGTGTAAATTGGCCCCAATTGACATTGTTTAATTGCATTATTTCACCCACGTCGCCATTTCTCTGTTATATTCCCGTTTCTATGTGATGCTTAACATTAACCCCGAGTGATGTTGTTGACCTTGCTCATTATATGTATGTATGTACAGTATCATCAAGTCTCTATTATGCTCCTTTTTCATCACATGTGCTCCCCTTATATTTGTCGGTTTCCTATTACTGTACCAACTTCGTACCAAATACCTATGTGGCCTGGTACTAGTTTGTGTAGAGTTGAACTGAATTGCTGATGTATTTTCTGTTGGTGAATGTTGTGAAGTATTGCATGTATGTGTGCCAAAATTGAGGTAACCATATTTCTTTAAATTTTCATATGACAAGAAATAGACTGAACAATATACAGTACTGTAATGGGGAAATGTACTTTTAATGTTTTGAGTAAATCAAAGGAGTGCTTTAAGGTTTATAGTACATTTAGAAAGAGCCATGGAGGAAAATAATACAGAGAAATTCCTTTCCATCCTTCGTAGTATAAATAATACAGTTGTCTGAAAAGACATTAAAATAAAAGAAGATATTTTTGAGTGGTATGTTTAAAGAGTTACATAGGCATGAACTTTCTCTTGCAAGGATTTTCTATGAAAGATTTGAACATCCGAAGCCTCTCACTAACCATTAACTCTGCATATTAATTAATTACAAGAATTAATTTTTTTTTACTAAAAACGAACACTGAGGTAAACAATACGATAAACCACACACCTAGTCCATGCTAGTTAGAAGTAAAACTGCTCCAGAGTGTTCCTGATGCATTATCACCTATTCTTCAGTTCATGTACAGTATTTGATGCTAAATTACTTTGTTATACTTGTACTGTACAAGTATATATGTTGCAGCAGAAATAAAGGGGGAATCAGTTTACTAATATACATTGCAATTATGTATTGCCTTATTTGGGATGTAATTGACCTGAGAATTTAAATGATGAATTTCTTATGCCTGTTAGCTATCTTTATCTTAGTAAAATAATATAGTACAGTTGCCCAAGAAAAGACTGCAACCTAATTTGCTGGTGTGTGGTAATGTCTGGCAGCTGCTCCAAAGTAAACACTCACATTTTATCAATGGATCACTCAAAACCTACAACTTTTGTATGGGTGAATGTAATTAGCTGAAGCCAATAACATCCATCCATACAAAGGTTGTAGGTTCTGAGTGATCCATTGATAAAATACGAGTGTTTACTTTGGAGCAGCTGCCAGACATTGCCACACACCAGCAAATTTGGTTGCAGTCTTTTATTGGGCAACTGTACATGCATTGTATACATCGTACCGTACTTAACTGATTTTAAGTTGTAATTATGGTTGATTTTTTTCTCATGGTTGTACTTACTACACTGTTCAAGAACACAGTTAACCTGTAGAGTGCCAGACTGACAAGTCTGTATATCCGTTTATTCACCCAGTGCATGTATGTACTGAAAGTTTGGACATATTAAATTAGCATAATTTATTTTTTCCATAATGTACAGTATTTCCAAATCATTACCATTGTCCTGTTTTGATCTAATTCAGGTTGGTAACTTAATTAAATGAGAAACTGGAATGTGTTTTGTTTATAATGATATTTGTATTTATGTAAACTTTTTGTATTGCAGTGCTTCATGAGAGAATAAATGGTTCCCATTTTGTATTTACTATATGTACAGTTGACCAGAGTTCTTGATGGTATGTACAGTCGGCGGCAAAAGTCCTGTCGCCTCACTTGCTTCACCGAGACAGGCAGTGTTCATGGACTCGAGAAGTACACACGTTTTCTACACCTAATAATCTCGAGTCTATGAACATCTCTTGCCTCGGTGAAGCAAGTGAGGCGACAGGACTTTTGCCGCCGACTGTACAGCACTGCTATTTCGTGGAGTTTGAATTTCTGATTTATTGCCTTTTTGTTCTCAGTGCTCTTAAAATGATCTGTATTTGAGCATCATATCAGCCAATGTTTACATTTTGAAGAGAAGGTTTATTGGAGATGAGAATAATTCACATTAGCATATGAACACTGACTGGAAGAAGACCCAGAATGGCAGATGAAAGTATTAACCCTTTACTTGTAGGCTTTCTTCATCTCGAAAGTTTGTTAGCAATGATTAATGAGTAATATATACCAACCAGAGTTATGGAAAACTGAACATTGACATACCGGGTACTTTTCATATTAATCTTTTTTGCACTTTGTTGTTCATGTGTGTACACTACTGGAATTGTCATTTACTTAATTGCTTGTGGTGTACAATAAGCACTATGTATTATCTTTAACCAAATTTGAAAATATGACCAGCTGTAGGCCTACTATCCTACTTAATTTTATTCATGGTGATAAAGTACAGTAGATTGCATTGTGATTTATTTGGGGGACAACATTTTATTTGACAGGAAACAGTGACTTGTGTGTCAGCAGTTCTTTAGGTCATCCTGGAATACCTCAGAGTGGAGTTTTAGGCATCCCTGTTGTATAACCTTACAGCTTGTACAGTAAGTTGTTTCAAGAGCACATTATGGTTCTTCCAGTGTTGCAAATTGTAAGAGTTGGGTGGAAGACGAGTACTGGAGTAAGGGGAGTGTGGATCTGTGTTTTGTAATATCTATGATTGTTATTGTATTTTTGAACAATAAAATTTCCCATCATCAATTACCTCTTATAAATGGAACAGTATGTCAATTAAATAATTGTGGCATACGATGTGGCAACCGTATTTCCCATCACACTTAGTGACAATACTCAATAGCTTCTGAAAAATGGCAGTATTTTGCAGCTCTCCGTATGTGATGTAGAAAACCGGGATTGTAATTTGCCGAACTGCTGACCTCGGCAAGCTGTCTGGCAATGGTGTCCACAGGTGTTTGGCACTGTTTGCTATAATGTTACTTGTCAACGGGATCGTCGATGTGATGACCTTATGGTGAATGAGTGGTTGTATTTCACATTTAAAACATTTATTGTGGACCAGACGTGCACGTGGAGAAGTTTGGTGTGCGTGTTGTACAGTGATGCCAGGTACTGCTTGACGAAATTTCCCTAACTTCCATCTTTAGAATTTCTCATTTGGCCTCAATAAATCCCTGTTAACGCTGGTGGAACACACCCTCATTACCAGGCCCGCCGTTGTTGATGTGAGGGGGCTTCGGTGCCATGGGCCGGGGCCTGATGCTTTGGGGGGGTGGGGGCCCGACGAATTTTGCCTGGGCTTTTTCTTCTTTCTTGCTTCCTTACCATTTACCTCTATCTCTCCCCTTTACTTCTTCCTATCCCCTATTCATAAGGTGGGAAAGCCGTGCCGATGGGATGAAAGGCTGACCTAGTGCCAGTCACTCGGAGGTGGCCATGGATACGGCACCCCTAGAATTGTGTTGCAATTATCTCCCATGGAGGTTATGGCAGGCGGACCATACCATCCCCTACATTTTTCTGGGTCACCATGCCCAATAATAAAAATTTAAACCCATCAATAGGGGCTCTAGGGTCTGCCCCTCCAACAACCGACCCTAACGGTTCAATGGACCCCCCCCCCAGATCACCAGACCCGCCTACTTCGACCAACGATTTGGAAAAAAATCAAAGGCAACAGTCTATCGAAACCTGTCAGTCCCTTACAAGTACTGTACACCAAAACCTTCAAGTATAGAATCTCTTACATCAACGGCATTGCTATTTGTCGCACTGAAAAATTCTTCTTATGCTCCCATTCTTCATCAATTAAACTAAAGACCGCGTTCAACTTACCGTATTATGATTGTCATTTAATAGGATTTTTCATACTCTTTTTATATATTATGTAACCTTGTGCAAATGCATGGTTGATTGATTAATTGATATTAGGCGCCGCAACAGCGAGGTCATATAGCACCAGAAGAAGGTGATAGCAAGCAAGAAGGAAAAGAGGGACAGTTAAAAAACTGAAGGGAGTTGCTGGGGCCGAATGGGCGCCCAAACCCTTAATGTATTGCCCACATCACTACAGGCATTACCCCCCTAAGGGAGTGTAAATGCATGGTGTCCCCATGTTTCTATATAATCATTATGATAATAGGCCTATAGTTATGGGCAGCCTCACATGTAACCACGATCCAGTTTAGGTTCGGTTAGGTTAGATCAGGTTAAACCATGTAGCGATAAGAAATCATTACTAATCTGTCTAATTACGAAATATTGATATACATACACCTGCAGAAAAAAAATTAGCCGGTGAAGATTCACAGCTTCGATACGTAGGCTACTTTGATTTGATCACGTAGGCTAGCCAACGCTGGAGGGTGGTTATTTCTTCAATCTTAACCCCATTCTTCGCCGTGCAGAGGTGGAGGCAATGTTTATATAATTTTAATAGAGTATGGACGTCCCTTAATTCCCGATCTTCAAGTCTCACTCTCTCTCTTTGCAAACGAACGAAACTATCACCCCACATGCGTAGAACTCTAGGGCAAAATACTAAACCACCAATAACCACTTCAGTCACTTTCAGCACTGTCAGTCAGGCAGTTTGTACAAAATGCCTGTACGTTGAAAGCGCGGTCATTATTCTTTGCTTTAGAATTATGTGGGATACTTATACTGTGAATAACCGATAAGAATCAGATAAATGTACAGTCGACTCGATTTTATTTCTTGTCAGGGGAATCGGCGATTGGACGTGCACAGTATTGTTTTATTTAATTAACAAGGATATATGGATGAATATGATGTAATTATTATGAGGCATTTAGTCGAGTTCATTGTATGGCAAATGCGAGGGTGGGTGCGTGACCGTGCGGCACGGGAAATGGTAGCGGGGGGAAACAACCGAGCCACCGATGGGGGGTATCCGAGGTGTTGTTTGTAGCCTCGGCAGAGCCGGGGTCAGACGGCGGGGCCGCTGCCTCGCCCTCACAGCCGGCTTTCAGTCGCTCCTCAGTGCTTTCACTGTCAACATCTCGCTGCTGTTCTCGTCTTGCTGTTGCTTCGTTATTTGGTAAGTAGATTGAAATGTACTCAAATATTCCTGGAACTGTTTATCGTACGTAATATGTAACTAGGCCTATTCACTATTCATGATCTTAGTGTTGTAATATATAAGAAAATTGTTGAGGATGTCTTTCAAAATAGACACATTAATGGATGATTTGGAACCTTCTCTCAAACACAAGGAAATAGCTCGTTCAAGTATAAACATTGTCTGTTGGTTGCCACACAGACATCAATTACGTTTTTGTATTCAATTTTTGTGACCCGTGGCCTTGAATCCCTTGAGCTAAATCTATAATAAGTGAGCTTTATCATGTACAGTGGATAAGGAAAGTATAGGTGCATTTTGGGTTAGAGCCAAATACATTCACACAGCTGTTCATATTGTGTGTGTGTGGGTTAATTGGTATGGTTGGCTACAGCAGGTTTGGAAAGTTTGAACCACTCTGCAAAAGTTTCAAATAATTGTCCATGGAACCTTATATTAGTAAATCAGTCCTTGCTTAGCAGTAGTATCATGATTCCATTAGATATATTTCTAACCATGGAGCTATATAGGTGGAGGCGCCAGTAGGACCTGATTTGTGAAGCCACCGATCTGTCATTTCCGGCGCCTTCAAGATGGCGTATACCTTTCAAAGTCAGGTCAGAAGTCCACTTTTACTGAAACATATCTTGGTGTCCGCCATATTGAAGGCGCCGAAAATGACAGTTCGGCGGCTTCACTTTACTCCCCTGGATTAGTGAGCCATGGCGCCTCCACCTATACTACCTCCATGTTTGTAACAAACCTTTGAATGAACTCGTCGAGCTATCTTACTTACATGGAGCCGCTCACAGCATATGTATATCGAGCAGTTAGCAAAACTTAAACCACAGGTAGAGGTTGAATAATTTATAACCAGAGGTTTCATGCAAAGGCACTGACAATGTTTTTCACCTTACAGCTCGTCATTGGCCAACCCTGCATTGAGTGGTGGTTGTATAGAAATATGGATGACCTACTTATCTGAGGATAATTTTTGCTTCAACTCTGGACGTGGTATGTATGTATAGTTGGCTACAGGAATACCTGCAAGATGTCTTTGACAGAGCTGGATAGGCTATACATAGATCTTTTGGAGATGACTATAGGATATGGACAGGCGGCAGGGCAGACCGAGGAGGAGTTGGGAAAACTAGTAGAGAATTTAAGGTAAGAGATCAAGGGGGGAGAGAGGGCTCCCCGGGGGACAGGAGGGGTGTCTGAGTGGAGGGCGTGGTTAGGGAGAGGGGTTGATGGGGAGGACGGGGGAATCTTGGAAGATGGTAAACAAGGGTGCAACCAAGTTCACTCTTAGAATGCAGGACAAAAAGTTAGGCATCTCGGTGAGGAATGCGTTCAAAGTCTTGAGCGATGAATGCAAGTGTGGAGGAGCCAGTGGAGGTTGACAGGATAGTGTGTGGAGCAAGGGATTAGAGTATACTGTATTGTACTTGTTTTAGGCGACTAGCAGGTCAGGTATCTAGGGAAAGCGCTCACTACCAGGGCTAGGAGATTGGTGTTTGCCGGGGGCTGGGGTGGGAAGAGTATTGGAGAGGTTAAAAGACATCATGACAGACAACGGAGCTAAACATGTCTGCCTCAGTGTAGGAGGCAATGATGTCAGTAGAGACTGCCGAGGCAGTACAAAGAGACGTTAGAGAAAATTGGTCTAGGAGGGATCCCAGTTGTATGTTGCATTTTGCCTCGAAGGGGGACCAATCGAGTGGATGTCCAGGGCTATTGGTATCAGTAGCCGACTGGATAGTTTTTGCAAGGACTTAGAAATGCCATTCATTGACAACTGGCACCAGTTCTATGGCAGGGATGATATGTACACTTAAGTGTTCACTTAAGTAGGAAAGGTGTTTCAGTGTTAGGTAGAACAATTGATAGCAAGATCGGGGTGTTTCGTTGATGCTAGAACAATAGAAAATTCGAACAGACAGATGGAGAGAAATGTGGCGGTGAGAGGAGTGGGGAGCCGGGGTCGGGAAGAACTGTAACACGGGGATTGGGATTAGAGATGTCAGCTTGGGAGATGGGAAGAAAGTTTAAATAGAAAGCCCGGAGGAGAATTATTAAAGTACAGATAGTTCCATTAGTATACTACGGTAATTGCATGAGTCGGTGCAACAAGGTAGAAGAGTTAAGGGCTATTAGGTGTTTAATGTGCTTCCTCAGTCAGGCTCTCGTCTGGTATTTATTATGCTTCATTAATTAGTGAGAATATTATGGTACTAGACCTAATAACTCCTCCTTGCTCCATTGCAGTTGGACGATGCTTGTCTCTTATAACCGGTGACTTTTGTCCGGTATTTGCTTATCGTCGATATCCCACATAGTTTCTGCCCCTGGTAAATCTTTTTGGTCGTTAAGGAATTTCATACTGGGAGGAGCTAAGCCTGTACTACGAATTCCTGTGGCCAAAATATAATTCACAAATGGAATAACAGCTTCCCTTAGTTCGTTAGAGTAAATGTTTCCAATAGATAAAGTACCACCATCTTTTAATTACTACAAGCACCAACTCATGAAATTTTGTCCAAAGAACCTCGAGGGAAGTCTTCTTTTGTCATCAAAAAGGTTAGATATTTCCGTGACTAGGTTTGTTAATGGATGCATATACCAAATTATTATCACCACCAGCCTATTTCATGTCACCCTGTGCTCAGTATTTTCTAATATTGCCACGGAAGAAGCTTGTTAATGATCCCATTGATTTCTATTTTTAAGTGATCATATGTTCATTTCAGATCGCAGTGGAGATCCAGTTTACTCAGGAGTCTCCCATTATCCAACAGTATTTGCTTCTGGTCAAGTTGTTGGTGTCACCATTCAGTATGGGAATTTCATAATACTTTAAAGGTGAATGAAGTATGTAAATAAAATAAATATTATACAGGATTTATAGTGTTTTATTCCATAGAGTACACAAGTCATCTCAAATGTAGTGTGCTAGTTGCCATGTCGATAAATGTTTTAGACCATTTATCGAGATAGGTTTTAACATGCCGTTCAATTATTGGCTTCAACTGGACACTTGCCATCTATTATATACTCTTCATCTGATGGTATAAGGTGAGGGCAGACGCAACAGTCCCCGAGGTTGAAGTATTAAAAAATTGACCAACAGCACCTGCCAAAAAAATATAATTAATACAAAAACATTCTTGACCATTATACAAGCTGCCCATTGATCAATAACAAATAAATATTTTTATAGTAAAGTGGAACACATTCAATTAGTCTTTCATTAAAAACGAAAACTGCAGTATATACTTGCCGAACGTTTCAGACAAGCCAATGATGGGGGGCAAGACACCACCTATGGAGAATAAATAATACACAAGGCAAAAATAAATCAGTAATTCTCGTGTGGAACATTTTGACACCTCGGACGATGGATACTGGAAACATCTTGACATTTTTAAGCACCGTCTTGAGGAAACAAACTAACTTTTACGGATTCTTATAATATGGATTAAGGGGGGGTAATATATTTTTGGTACATTGGAGTGTTGATTCCTCCAAAGCATGCTAGGAACACCTGAGTAACAGAAATAATGGTGGTCAGTTGCCTGAAATAAGTTTGGAGGAATCATCATCTCCGTGATGTATTAAGAAAATTGGAGGTTAGCGAGTCCTTCAACATTGCTACGACACCACCAAATACTGTAGGTGGTGTTTCGTGGCAATATTTGAAGGACTCATGTCTCCAATTTTCCGACTACATCACAGGGTCCCAAAGGGGAGATTCTTTTTTTGGTGAATTAGAAGGTCTCATAAGAATTTAGGAAACTGCAGAAGGCCTGTTGGCCCAGTTCTTGGCAGCTGATTCAGACCCATCCCATTCAGTCCATGACTGTATGAACCTGGGGCAGCTGTGTTGGGTACCCGAGGTCAGGCAGTTTGTACAGTCATGGTCAATAGTCCTGCAACTCCTTCCAATGAGATGGCTTCGAAAAATGATCCGAAACTATAGCTGTTGGTGTCTGCAATATTGGTTCATAAGATTCAATCAAATGGCTCGCTTTTATTCACCAGGTTGCAGGACTTTTGACCATGACTGTACCCCTGACAGGAGAGTTGAGGTAGTAGCAAAATGGATAAATGAATGGGTGTCAATTACTAATTTTATGATCAATTACTTCTGCGATATGTGACCGTGTATATATAACAATATACTTAGGTAAGAGCATTTTCCATAATCATTCGATACAGTAATTAGCCTACAGTCGATGGGTTAAAATCGATGTACAACATATTTAAGTAATTACAAAATATCTTCACACACACTCCAGCATAGCGACAATTCGCCCTCAAAAACGAGTGTGTCTTTCTGTCGGTTCATCCTGGAGACTTATGCCTCCTGGCGTGTGTGAACCTTCCTCATCGAGCTTTGCTTTACAGTTTTAAGATTTGAGTGATAATTATGACCGTTCACCAACATGCAATTTAACCATTCAACCAGACTGGTCATCCAACTCTTGTCAGAATTTACTTGAGGCATAGTTTACTTAACTACCAATGGTGATTAACTAAACTTCGTGTAGTCCATACGTTTTAGCACATTTATATACCTTAATCACATGAATTTCGGTACATGTTTTAGATAAATTTAACACGAGTTACTGATGACTGATTTTTTTTTATACAACACCAACAGAGATTGATAGTTAGATAATAAATTGGTAAATGTGTATCACAAACTCAATGGAATGTTTAATTATAGTGAGATCTCGGCCAGGATTGCTCGGAACACATGACCAGCACAATTGAACCAGTAACGGATCAGATCACCGAAAGGAGAGAAAGAGAAAGAAGAAAAAAAGGGCTACAAAATCCTCTTAAGACTTGGAACTATACAGAAAATACAGTAGCACGTCAGTAGCAACCAGTATCATCAAATTAATATACTAAAGGCTAACACATGGAAGCTCTTTGATACTACAAACCCTAATGATTTACAATATATTTACTTTGTATACTGGTAAGATTGATATCTATTATGTAGCAATACATGAAAGGATGGATTGATTACTCTATGTAAAGATATCTTGTAATTTCCTATATATGATTTAGTTCGACTTTAACCCATCGAATCTAATAATTGCATCGGATAATTATGGAAAATATTCTTCCATACGCACCTTCAATATAAATATATACACATATCGCAGAAATGAGTAATCATACAATTACAAACTGATATCCTATTCATTCATCATACAATCACCCGCCACTCCTGTCAGGGGTACCAACTACCCAAGCTCAGCCACCCATCACCGCTGTACCAGGTATGTATGTATGTATGTATGGGGCATGTACTGTATGTATTTACAGTTCTTGGCAGCTTCTGAATTAGACATCCCTTTGAGTCCATGTATCTATTGAATGTTTTTACATTTATTACTTCTCTTAGTATCTTGTTCCACTCGTCAACTACTCTATTCCCAAACCAATGTTTTCCTAGTTCGTGTTTAATTCGGCATTTTTCTAGTTTGAATACATTTGAGCGTGTTCTATTTTGGCTACTTACTCTTAATACCTTGCTTAAGTCTCCCAAGTTAAACCCTTAATCTCCTCAAGGCCTCCATAGACCATCAATCATCCCCACGCTAACTGGGTGAAGGCAAAACCGTCGTGTGTGTGTGTGTGTGATTGATGGTTTGCGCAAATGACTGAATCATATCCAACAAGAGTTTCGTGACGTCAAGAACACGCTTGTACAGTGATGAAGATAATGTGTGGCGACTGCTCAGTTTTCTTGCTAGTGTATGGCAAATGTAAATGATTGCACAGTCGCCTAGTTTGTGCAGGCATGAATGATAGTCTCTGGAGGCCTAAGTTAAACCCTTTGCTTCCTCCAAATCTATGCCACGAAACAGATCCCCTAATAATACCACTGAGGGCGCCTGTTTTCTGGTACGATTAAGAGTAATTAAGTAGGCTTCCAATTTACCAACAAGAGAATCTCCCCTTACAATGCTTACCAGTTAACGAAGAGAGGCAGAGCAACAGCAGCGAGACACAGCCATGACGCCAAGAGTTCACGTGACAGACTAAAAGCCGGCTGTAGCCTGTAAAACTAAACTCCACTCAACACCTTGGTAACCCCCCACCCCCCTACCTCTCATCACATGATCCCCCCCCCCCAACACACACTGCTGCCAGCTAGTCATAATTATAACAAAATGAAGCAGTATTATCTTACATCAATTTCAATTTCTTGGATACACTGAAATTTTATATATATATTTTTTTTAAATCATCCAGTTTTTATTCCCAAAACATATTTCTAGCATTAATTGAGAATAATATGAAATGGCAACTCAATCTGGAAAGCGACCAATGAGATGCTAGGAACGCGGCTACAGCGAAACCATTTTATCGATATAATTTCATTAATTATTACTTACACAAAATGGCAATATAAATATATTTTTATTATTATTATTATTATTATTATTTAACTAAATCATATCATCTAACACCAGTTAAAATCAAATTAATACTGTATAATTATCACAATCAGTCAAATCTGCTGTACTCCGTAGCTTACTAAGTTATGTAAAACCACGCGTTTTAGGATCTTTTTATAAGCGGAAAATTTATAGGTCCTTATGCCTCTTAGAGTTGGTGGAACAGTTTATTGTTGAGCATTCAGTAATCCCCATTTCAGTCACAAAATCAACATCAGCATTCCAAAAAATATATAAAAACGCCCACCGCTCCTTTATAAGTAAAGTCGCCAGCTATTAGTGATTCCTGTTAGCCGTTAGGTGGCTCTGCTGTACCAAGGCCACCTAAACTCCCATAAGAGTGTCCTATCGTTCTCCCAGCAGTTCTCTATAGAATCCTTGACTCCACCAACGAATGACTAAAACAGAACACACACGCACACCCAGTCCTAATTAGTAGAAGTGGTGTGTATGTATATATGTATGTGTGTGTTTTAGCTGGCAGTAATTACATTAATCCGTATGCATGAACATCTATAGTGGTGTGGTACGATGGTTTTATTGTCTGTCTGTCTATCTATCTATGAGGGCCATCGTATGTACACTCGCCAGCACTGCCGCGTGGACAGGGGCTCACACATACTCAGAGATGTAGCGCCACTGTGATTATTTACCTTGAAAAAATCCACGTGTGTGAGATGGAGTATCCTCGATACACTAGCACATGAAGTGAACTTTATTGCTTAAGGAACTGAATCACTTAAATCTCTTAAACATGTGAGCCCCTGTACCACGCAGCAGTGCTGGCGACTGTACCACCAATCTGTTGGATATTAAACCTGGCTAAAGTCGGTGGCATCAAATGACTTATAGACTGGCGTACCTTATAACTCCACACAATACCGTATTACTCAGGATAACACAGTACTATACCTGCTGCCAAGGCCAAGAGATATACCGTATATCTCTTGGCCTTGCCTGCTGCTCTACACGCCACTCAACAACTCCAGTCAACACCGATTATGTTGTCACCCGTCAGCGGAGAAGGTGAGTGTTATGTGATGTTCAGAATCTTTCTTAATATTTTTGTTTTAACGTCAACCTGAGATTCTTAAATAATTTTCCCTGCTTGAGTAAAGGTCCGGTTTGTTACATAGCAGGTGGGTTTTTAGTGGGTGTTTTAAACCGAAAAATCTAAAAATTAAAGAATTTTTGCTTCCCTTCTTCCATTGAAAATCGAATAACTTAATATTGTGCAACATAAACAGGGAAGGCGATTCATGGCGTAAAAACTAGTAAAATTCCTCAGGTAGACAGTAAGTCTTAAAACCCAATTTAGAAGGTTACACCTCTCTCTACCTGTCTAAAGGAGGCCGGTTGTGCCGTGTGTCAAGGTAAACGTTTGGTCTTCCCATACTATCTTGACTGTGAGCATAACTTTAAAGCATTTTGGTTCCCCTTCTGATTCGAGCCACTCCCTTTAGAGTCCAAGAGTTTCATGTTTCCTTTTCTTTCGTGCTTGTTGTCCTGCTCCTCACCCTTGACTATATTCTCCCCAGATTTGCTCCCCATATAACCAGCCTTGGCGTTTTCAATTATTGCTTTGACAACTACCGTACTAATCCATATCAGCTTCAATTTTTAATCTTTTCCCATGAAACTTTCTTGTTAGAAACCAAACAGAACATACTAGAGTAATTATTATACCCCATTCACTCAGCACTGTCCTCCGATGGGATAGGTAGCACCAAACCAAGCATATACGGAGGCTGGTGATAACACTAGCTGGCATTAACCCCATCCCCTCCTTATTCGTGCAGTAAACTTTCCTTTTCAAATTAAATATTCCAATTAATTTACTTCTGGCTCAGGTAACAGGATACGCATATATTGTTTATACTTTTGGACTCGCAGTAAAACTGAAACAAACAAATGCTTCCTAAAGACAGCACATCCAAAAGGAAAATAATTGTTAGGAGTCAAAGACAAAACATGGCTTGGAAAGGTTTATAGCACATTTTGCATAAAAGTATAGTATTACTTAGCTGCAGCGGCGGGATCTTAATTGTAATAAAGCATTCAATCTATCCCAGAATATACTTCTGAACAGAGATAGATAAGCGCAATGAGGGAATAATGTATGTAGTCCAGTCCATTCCCCTTTATCACCTCCTCCCCCCTCCCCTTCCCACCCATGCCGGTCACACAGTCCAACATATTCTCTTTTCTTATAGTTTTGCCCAGGATCATGCTGCTGGCAACAGGCATTTTCATTCTTCTCCTTTCGGGGTCGTATCCTTTCCCTGTCTAATCTCCTCAGAGTCCATGGTTTTTATTCACGTCTTGTGAGTTTCTTGCCACATATTCTCCTTTTGGCCAGTATTCAACTTTGTCTGTCCAGTTCAGAGTATCGTTCCTCTCCCTGTCGAATTAATATAATCCCACTATTTTCAATCCTGTTTTGAGTGACATATCATCATCCTTCAGGGCCTAATGCTAGTCCTATTTAAATAATTCATCTGTAGTCCTATTTGCGAAACTTTTCCAGTTTCAGTGTCCGTTGTAGTGGCATATCGTCCCATTAGGCTTGGTGCTAGTTTTTTATATACAATAATTAAAATGAATATTCCCCATATCTCGGAACAAGGAACAGCCTGTCTGTTTCCAGCCTTGGCGTGATGCCACCAGTAGATTTAATATATGGTTATAATGAACGCAAGTGTAACATTAAAGGCAGATTAATTTATATACAGTTTTGCAGGAAGAAAAGCATCTCGTAGTGGTTTGTTGTGCCAGTGGTTGGGTGGCTTGCTCTGTGATGGCGGCGGCTTGTTCTTGGTGATGGTTTTTAATGTGTAAACCTAATACTGTATACTCTACTGGCATCGTGAAGAACCAACCAGTGTTTCATCTTTGTAGTGTGTACAGCTTTGATCATAGATGTGCATTTGTTACATCTTTTTTTTTTTTTTTTTTTTTTTTTTTTTTTGCGATGTATTATGTTGTGAAAAGAAGTCAAGTCACTCCCTTGTACTTGGTATACGTAAGACCTGAAAAAAAGAGAGGCAGAATGTGGATATACAGTAAGTATGTGGTTGTTCAAAATAGTTAATCAGTCGCTAGTTTGTAATGTAGCTGAATGATATTGGTAATTGATACAAGTAAAAGGAAAATTTAATAGCACTTCAGGATTCTAAGTCTCTATAAGTAAATTTGACTTTGGTAGCAGCATAAAAAAATCACTGAAATATAATGTTTAGTTAATTAATTTCAAAGTACAGTTACAGTGAGAAATGTAATTGTCACTGTGTCTGTCACAACTATTCAACTACATTGTCTGTTGTAATTGTCATGAAGGCATCTAGTAAATTGCAATAATAATAGATACTGGTTTAATGGAGTGGTTCTCGTATATTTTCAAAGAATATAAAATAATCGTGTGAAGTAAAATTACAGTAACTCGTGTTGAAGAAAGGTTATATTGAAATAGCAGATTGTTATTTTGATATGCCTGAATACGATTTTTTTTTTTTTTTTACTGAAAAAAAAAAAAAAAAAAAAAAAATCTGGGATAACTTCTGATTTATTTCCGGAGACTTTTCGAAGTATGTAATAAAGGTGGTGCACCACATTATGTACTTGAATGATACACGAGTATGAACTCTGACCAATGCTCAAACATTATATAGCCAAAATAGAAAACTAATCTAGTGAAAGTGAAATATATTGTCGTTTTATTATGAATTCCTGCAAATATAAATGTGTTTTTCTATCCTTTCCTGAAAAAGTCGACAAACATGAGAATACGGTAATAGCAAAGTTTTAAAAATATTACTAAATTACTTGATAAAGTAATAATACTACACAAGACAAGATCTAAAGACTAGACAAGATCTTGGCAAGGCTAGACTAGACAAGATCTAGAGGCTAGGCTAGACTAGATTTAGAAACTAGACAAGACTAGATCTAGAGACGAGACTAGACTAGACATTATCTAGAGGCCAGGCCTTTTCATAGTAAATTTTTTTCTTATATTGCCACAAATATTGTGTCATAGCTAATTTTCTACAAATTCTAATTCTGGTGACATCAAGTTTGTGGCAGTGCAGCAGTGTTTAGAAGCAATACCTGTAGCCAAGAGCCTCGTTCTGGTGGCATCACCGTAGTGAAGCACTACAGGTAACATAGACCTTCATTCTGGTGGCACCACTGGGGCTGGATACGGTCAGCCATGATGCCTCTCCTCAAAAGCCGCTGACGGTGGTGAATGAATCTGGGCTCAGCAGAGAACCAGGAGGTGGAGGGGTTGGACCACAGTCGCTCTCCCAGCGCTGCACCACGAGGCCACAGCTGATGTAGCAACAATGGAAAATCCCATTGTGTTATGACGTTTTTTTATCATTCTACACACACTTATACTAACAGTTTAACTAAGTGATTAATTAATATGCTCCTATTATTATCAAAGCTAACAAATACTTGGGAATATATTTATCATTTATACTATTATCTTTCTTTTGAACATTTAGTTCATCACTATTATCATACACATTTCCAATTAATTACTTCTGCAACTAATAACTTTCTTCTTCTTGTAATGCATTCTTTTCATTACAATTATTGTATTAAATTCACTCACACATTATTCGGCAATTAAATTATAAAGCCACTACATCTATGCTAGCATCCAGAGACACTCACCTTGGCATCAATGTTGGCATCATCAACACGGTGGCCCCACAGCAAAGCCTCTCCCCCTAACATCAGGTCACTTTGGCCAGACCCAACCAGGTTACTTGTGCCACTGCTGAGGCTCTGATTATACACTGTCTGCCAACCAATATAATTCTTGACCTCTGACCTGAATGACCCACTAAACCCAGCACCCAGATCCCATGCATCGTTGTGGCTGAGGATGACCCGATATCCTTTCTGCAAGAGGTCACTAGTGACCTTTTCACTGTTTGGCCCAGTAACCTGTTGGGAATATAACATGTGATGATCGTGAAAACCAAATCAAAAGGCGATACACATTTTTATCAAAATTAAACCCTTCATCTGTACAAAGTCGTACATTTTCCCTGCACTTTTTCACTGCTATATATTACACATTTATTTATACCAACAGATACAAACATTTCACATTCAACATATTTTTATATCTACCCAGATCTCTTCCTCTCGCCCTCACCTGTACTGCATACTCCTCAGGACTTAGATTTCTTTGGCTGCTTTCTGTTGCTATCAGAGTGGAGTACCGCACTATGCCTAAGAAAGGTCTCCCTCTGTTTACGTCAGCAAGAAGATTTTTAGCTCGGGATTGGAACTCTCCCCACAGATTTTGTAAATGTTCATTCTCTCTCCCTCGTCCTGTCTGCTTAAGATACTCTACTATATTGTCAGTAGTGTTCCAACAGTTCATGTTGACCTGAAAGAAAATTATTACCGTGAAATGGGATGTGAACGAGTCTGAAATTCACTAACCTACTTTCTAAAATGCATATGAAACAGATTTCTACTTAATAGTTAAACAAGGTACTAACACCAGTAGCTCGATATTGTGCCATGATCATTAATTTTACCTGCATAGCTGAAGGAGGGTCACATTATTTGGAACAATGACACTGAATGAATCACAATGTTAGGAAAAATTGGCTTCTACATTCATGGCATCTAATGAGGAAAATATTAATTTTATTGAGAAAATTAGCCGTTTCCTCTGAATGATGAAAAAGAATAACAAAAATAATATATTGAGGTTATTTGACTATTACAAAAAATATATATATATATATTCCGGTATAGACTGTACAGCACTTACAATACATACAGACGAGAAGCCTTTAAAAATCCCTTGGATGAATAATTCAGTGTCTTTAAAGAGCAATGGCTAGGAAAATTTTGAGTATAATACTATGGGACAGGAAAACAGCATCGTACATTTGCAAGTTGTAGGATATCCTGACCACTAATGTCCACTATGCAAGAAAAAAATATAAATTACGGCTGATCACTCCATGTGCAGAACTGATAAATGAGCTGATGGTCATCAATATAAACAGTAGCAACCTTGGTGTGCTTGGAATAGCCACAACAGACACTGATACATATGAAGGGAATAGATTAGAAAGCTTGCAGGAATGTGCTGCTGTAAACTGACAATAGACAATATGGTTTAATGGACTCGGAGTGCAAAGTGCTGGAAACAATATTTTTGCTACAGTGTACTAACAGAAGCGGTTAATAATCATGCTGATGTCATGATTGTTTCAACAGACTGCAAATATATGATTCACATCATCTCAAATCTCCAGAACCCACCTCACTACCGCCAAAGTGAAAGAACTGGAGCGGGTGGAAGATACTGCGAAGCTCAGCATAGAGGTGGGAGAGGAGGGTGTAGGTGTGGTTGTTGGCTGGGTTCAGTTGGCCACATGGAGGTTCAGAGCAGAACTCACGCCATGGCTCCTGGAGGGAAGAAAGGGGTTCAGTTATAGCAAAGCCACAAGTCAACTTATGCATACTTATTCTTTTGACCACCTATAATAATTCTCCAACTGCTAGACGATACGGCTAGCTTTGAGACCCTGGTGATATAGGTAAAATATTGGTAGTTCAGACTGTAGAGTTTCTCACCATTATAGTCGGCCAACAGATATTCCTAATAACTATTACATATGAAGGACCCAAGGAAAGAATATACTGTATACCTAAGATGACAGCCACTGACAGTATGAATGATAATGGATTAACTAAAACAAACCTTATTAACACAGACAGCCAGGTTGCCCATGTCCTCCCTCTCGCCCCACTGCCATCCATTTCCAGCATGTGCAGGTGCATCAATTTCGGGCACCAAGCGAACACCTCGGACACGGGCATACCGCTGCAAGTGACGAAGGTCCTCAGGTGTATACAAGTTGCGTGGTGAGTAGGCACCGTAGTAGGCCATGTTAGCCAACCCAGGAAGTTGTAGAGGGAAGGCATGTGAGTCAGTGAGGTGGAGGTGTAGAGTGTTGAGCTTTGTGGCAGCCATACCATCCACAGTTCTCTCCAATGCCTTGACACTGAGGAAGTTGCGGGCCGTGTCCACCATGAGGCCACGGTACCGGAACACTGGAGCATCAGTAATGGCACCTCTCGACACCATCTGCCGGTACCCACAATTTCTTTCCATTATCAACACAGACGATTTATAATTCCTGAAATATTATACACAAGACAATGGCAATCCCAGCACATATTATTGTCTAAACGATTACCCTCTGTTCTGAGTTCAATCTCTAAGGGTGATTTTTCCCCAAGGACAAGGAGTGATCGAGCCCCTTTGCATTGGGATGTCTATACTCAGTAAAAACTTGGATGAATGTGATGATTTTTTTTATTGGCTTCAGCTAATTAAATTCACCCATACAAAGGTTGTAGGTTCTGAGTGATCCATTGATAAAATACGAGTGTTTACTTTGGAGCAGCTGCCAGATATTGCCACACACAAGCAAATTTGGTTGCAGTCTTTTCTTGGGCAACTGTACATGAGGAGACAAAGGTGAGTGGAAGATGGGGGACTTGACCAAGAAAGGACTGATGGCTGGAACTGGGAGAACTGGAGACTTTTCTGTCGTACCTACCTCCTTGGTAAAAGTTCCGGAGGGAGAAAGACGTCAGATTGTTATTTATATAACGAAATTACATTGATACCAAAAGAAATTGGGCATAAAATGGATTGTCTAAACCACACCCTGTATGGTACAGGTCTTCAAACACAGTGTTTCAAAGCACATCAAACTAGATGTCCCGTGCTAATATATTATCTTCGGACACTGTCATTTTGTTATTCAGGCGCCCTTAGTTACTATTTCTTCCAAAAAATTAAAGCCCACATCGTCACACCCACCTGCAGTGCCCTCATCTGCTGGTCCCACTCCACCAGCTGTGACAGGGTCTCGAGGGCGTGTCTGGCGCCATAGAAGTCTGAGGCTAGGATGGCGACCTCTGTGGTGGTGGTGTTGTGTCGACGGATGGTGAGTGTGTAGGCCTCACGGGTGTACAGTGAAAGCGTAGAGACCTTGCTGCTCACACTGACGCTCACCGTCACCTTCTCAGCCTTTACCTGGCAATGAAGGCACGTTCTTCGATATTGTGAAACTCTGAATCCTGGGCAAATAGTAGATTAAGAACACTGAATGTACAGTACTTCAAATGTACGAGTGTGGCTGTACTTGGACAACCACTTGAACATATTATCCGAAGAATAAAGAGAACCAGTCACTGTTTTCAATAACAAATATTGCTTTGCCACAACTGACCTGCCTGCCGAATATGTCTTCTCTCAGGTGGTCGCCAGCTCTCAGGGATGTGGAGGCTGGGGAAGAGCCGGGTATGAGGGAAGCCAGGGAAGAGAGGAAGATAGAGAAGGCATCCCTCACCAAACCCTTTACCTCTCCACCTCCCCCCCTCACCTCTCTCAAGGTCACCGAGTCCAGTAGGAAATACACCGTCTGAGGAAAATGGGTGAGTAAAAGTTTATTAGAACACGACCTTTCTTTTAATTAAGGGACCCTGTCATCGTGTGTGAGACCTGATTCCTCCTGACTATGCCACGAAACAAGCTCCTTCAATGTAAGTAGTGTTTCGTGGCAATGTTTGAAGGACTCACTAACTTCCAATTTTCTTACTACAACACGGGTGTCCTTTTAACACACTCTTCCTATGACTAGATTACAAATATGTCACCAACAAACAGAGCAGGAAGTACCATCAGCAAGAAGAGTAAACAAGAACCCAATTCTTCACTAATAGTTGTTATTATCCCGTCTCATATGAACACAACTTTCACATTAGCATAAGAACAAAACCACAGGCACAGAAATTTCCTATCGAAGCCTACCATGATGATATTCAGTTCTGGTAACATTGCAACTGACGTCAGGGGTGAGGGTGTTGGGGGAGGAGCTGAACATAATATCAGTAAGGTCCTGTTCATCCAGTCAACCTGAATACTGGACCTACCTATATATCAGACAGAGCCTGTACTGTGTAAACCAGAATCCATTTCCGTATACAACAGACCCCAAAGAATGGACATAAACATTTTTTGTAGGTACTTGAATATCATGTATGCCGGAATTTTGTTTAATTAAGGAACCCTGTGATCGTGTATGAGACCTGGCGGCTTCTGATTCCTCCTAACTATGCCACGAAACAAGCTCGATCCTTTAATGTAGGTGGTGTTTTGTGGCAATGTTTGAAGGACTCTCTAACCTCCAATTTTCTGTCTACATCACGGGGATCCTTAATAGACAAAGTTTCGTGCCAACAAAAATGAAAGAACTATATAACTCAGCCTGAAAATCAGTACAGTATGTTGACACGTAGTTACTTTCCCTTGTATCCTTCACCTTCTACCTTTCCTGTGGACTCAACTTCACTCACACCAACACTGTTTACTCTCCTGTACATACATATATCCCCCTCACTCACCCTCACCTTGAACTTCACCACTTCGCATATGGTGTAATCACTAACCGGTTTGATATCCGGTATTAACACCATTAATTTTCACGAAGGGCACTTACTGACTTTTCGCCACTATTTCTATTTTTTTTTTTTTTTTTTTTTACCCGATTAGAACAATAAAGCCCTTTTACTCGCAATGTGATATACTTATGTAAACTACCTTCAAGTAAACAATATACAGTTGTAATGCAGTCTGCTAAGTTATTTTTCAGTTAGCAAAACATACCCAATCCAAAAAATCGTTGTCCTAAGAAAAGTTGTGTTTGATCACTATTAACAGAGCTATCACTGAGCAATATATTATAACAAAAGGGGTATTGTAATGGTGTCGACAACTGGCCATTAAACTGTACCATGCACAAAACAGAATCTCTTAATGCAGGTGTTAGTTACCAGATGCGTCAGTTGGAAGGAATCTGCACCGGTAACCATAATAAACCCCTTAATATAGGATACCCAAGCCTGCCTCAGTATAATCCCAATGTTATCAATGAACTGCCGACAGCTGATTCCTCAAACATATGCCACAAACAACACCAGCTAGAGTAAGGCCGCCTCTTTCTGAGCTCGATCTGCTTTGGAGAAATGTAAATGGCCGACAGTAATGTAGTATACCCGGTACCACGCTTGTTGGTGCATGAATTAGAGTGCTACTGATTCCTCCAATGTATGCTTGGGAACAGGATCAGATTAGCAAAAAAATAATGGTGTCCTGTTGCTGAGAATAATTTGTAGGAATCAGTTGTTCAAGATTGACCATGCACCAGCACTGAACTATATACCCCCTTAATTAACAAACAAAAACAAAAACAAATAAACAAACACACACACAGGGAAAACTATATTACTGCATAGCCGACCTCATTGTGGAGACGGAGGAGACCAGTCGGTGTAGGCCAGATTGAGGCATCAGGGCGGCAGGTGAGTTTACAGGTGGAGAGGGATGACAAGGTGGTGTGTGGGGGTCCCTCGTCCTGTTGTTGTTGTTGTTGTTGTTGTTCCTCCCTCACACACGTCTGGTTCACACAACGCCAACCCCACGCTCCTCCTCCTAAACGCTCATGGCTGTATTGAGGTGGCCCCGATACGTTAGTGGTTATTCCATAGTTATAATATAGGTTTTAGAAACTTGTATATTGAAATCACATCCTTGTTAGTATACAGTAGTCAGCGGCTAAAGTTCTGTCGTTGCTTTAATCAGAGCTTCTTGAAAGATAGATAACAATTAAGCATAATCATAGAACAAATATTTTCACCATACAGATTTACACACACACACACACACACACACACACACACACACACACACACACACACACACACACACACACACACACACAAACACCTACACCATACAGAATTATTTTATCCAGGGGGCAAATTGATAAACTTCTTTGGTGATCTTCAGTTTACGAGCCAGTGAAGCTTATATTTCCATACTGGAGGGCAAACAGGCTACTTCATGACTTGGCAGATGTGGCCACAGGATTTTTGTCGCCGACTGTACAATGCCAATACATTTTTTTGTAATAGATTATATTTTTTCACATCTCTCTCTGCAGCTCCGTACTAGTTTCATTATTCGTGACTTGCTGTGTGTGTGTGTGTGTGTGTGTGTGTGTGTTTTGACCTGGACCTCGATACACAGGGACATGTAGCTTAGCTTATGTACAGCTGCCTGCAATAGTTTTAATACACATAAGGGTGACTCAAACAAATTATTAACTTTTGTTTTCATGTACTTGTATGGAGTTTTGCTTTGATAATCAAGATCCTACTTGCAACCAACTGAAAGTTGCTGCTAAAGTTAATCAAAGGAAAGTAACTATTATCACTACTTGAAGGAAGATGTCACATGTTTACCTAATTCACTCTAACATGTATCAAAACATTTGCAGGCAACTGTACCACCGAGTCGAAAGAGAAAGTTCTCCTGCTCCCGACGACCTCAGTGGAAAGCAAGGTGGAGTATAGGCGGCGGCTCTGGCACCGAGAATTATTACAAACTTTACTGTACACTTTCTAAGAATATGTTTTGGTGAATGAACTCCTCCCACTCCGAAAAGGTGAGGAAGGACACCAAGGCTCACTCACTCTCATGCAGGTACTGAACGAGGTCAACCAGGGAGGGATGTGATAGGTCAGACTCTGCTCCTTTCTGGTTTAAAGTCAATTTGCTGAGACGAGAAGAATTCATGCTGGAACTAAACTATAATCTTAAAAAAAAAAAATAATAATAATTAACGAACTGATAACATAAATAGGCCAGCGCTCACCGACCTATGGCCTGCGTCGTGTGTGTGTGTATGTGTTCGAGGTCAGGTCAGGTTATTCCTTCGATAAGCAACGACCCATGAAACGAGGAGAGGAGACTGGTTTAGGAGTAATGCATGTATACTTTACCTGTGTTGATGCGCCGTTGTCAAGGTGAACGGAACCAACATACACAACACCACCCAACATGACGTCATCATTCACTGAGCCCTGAAAAAAAATAGGAGGTAAGAAAATGATAATGACGATACTGTGTTCGAGAAAAAAGATAGGAGGTAAGAAAAAGATAAGAGGTAAGAAAAAGATAGGAGGTAAGAAAATGATAATGAGGATACAGTGTTCGAGAAAAAAGATAGGAGGCAAGTAAGAAAATGATGAGGATACTGTATTCAGGTTGATAAGAGAAAGGGAAACAATTTTGCAACGCTGGTGACAAATAGAAAACTAACTCAGGATGGTGATGATGCATTGGGGAAAAGGTGAACATGACAAGTAGAAGGAAAGTCCATACAAATATTATGAAAAAGAAATAATATGACAAAACTTGGAGTCCTTTTAGATCATAACCTGCTACGGCTCGACATTTTTCAGAATAATTCAAGTCAATCCTAAATTATATGATAAAAGTCACATTAGCCTCAACCTAACCTAGTGATACAAAAGTGATTGGGTAACCTAGTATGACAAATAAACCAAATTGTCTTTTACCCTATATTATTATCCTGGCATCTGTCTGTACATTGGGTGACGACCACTAGTGATTGACCAACCTTGCAATATACTCCAACACTCCCATTACCCCCCTCCTCCCAACCCTTCATTTTCTCACCCACCCTTCGAAGCTCCCTCTCTCTCTCCTCCCACCCTCCCTCCCTCTCTCTCACCTTCCTTCTCTCGATCCCTTCCTCCCTTCCACTCTCCTTTCCCCCCAACTCTCCCTCCTTCACCACCCTAATTCTTGCTCCCTCTCCTCCCCTCTTTCCTTCCCCCACCACGAGAATCCCCCCGAAACGCGTTCCATACCGTCACCTTGAAGTAGCGGGAGCGTTGCATGAAGGTGAGGTCAGAGGTCGAGGCTCTTCTGACCCTTCCTGACCCTCTTCCCATGCACAACCAGTCCTGGGTATGTGGCAAGTGATGAGGAAAAGGAAATAAAATAAAATGAGAGAGAGAGAGAGAGAGAGAGAGAGAGAGAGAGAGAGAGAGAGAGAGAGAGCGAATGTTGGATTGATGAGGTGTTGATGTGTGGGAGATAAAAGGATGAGGGGTTGATGTGTGGGAGATAAAAGGATGGGGAGTTGATGTGTGAGAGATAAGAGGATGGGGGGTTGATGTGTGGGAGAAAGAGAAAGGAGGAGTAATGATAGGAGGAAGGTCAAAGTAAAAATGAATGACAGAGTAAGAGATAACAAGGTATGAAGGAATGAAAGAAGGAAGGAAGGAGGGGAATGGTGGAAGGAGGATGAAAGAGAAAAACGATAGGGGAGAGAAGGAGTGCGAAAGGGGAAATGTATATATATGAAACTAAATAGGACAATAAAAGGGAAATGAGATAAAGGGAAATGATATAAAGGGGAAATGAGATAAGGGGAAATGAGATAAGGGTGAAATGAGATAAAGGGGAAATGAGATAAAGGGGAAATGAGATAGAGAAAATGAGATAAGGGTGAAATGAGATAAAGGGGAAATGAGATAAAGGGGAAATGAAAAAGGGAAATGAGATAAAGAGGAAATGAGATAAAGGGAAATGAGATAAAGGGAAATGAGATAGAGGAAATGAGATAAAGAGGAAATGAGATAAAGAGGAAATGAAAAAGGGAAATTAGATAAAAGGGAAACGAGATAAAGAAGAAATGAGATAAAGGGGAAATGAGATAATGGGGAAACGAGATAGAGGAAATGAGATAAAGAGGAATGAGATAACGGAGGGAAATGAGATAAAGAGGAATGAGATAACGGAGGGAAATGAGATAAAAGGGATATGAGAGAAAAGGGATATGAGATAAAAATCCAATTGGGAAGGTGCGAGAGGGAAGGGGAGACGAGAAAAAATAAATCAAGGCATATAATAATTCTGTGTTTCAGTACTTTCCTCCAGAGATGCATTAATTAAATTTATAAAAAAACTCTATTATCCATATTCAAAATGTGTGATGTTACTTTGTCTCAGGTTATTTTAATCCTGAGCAGAGTGACGTGTGTGTGTGTGTGTGTGTGTGTGTGTGCTAAGGAGAGGGAAAATAAGGTCATGAGAGGGTGTAGTAAAGGGAACATGAATGAAAAAAAAATTAGTAATGATGAAAACTACTTGGGAGAAAAAAAGACATAAAAAAAAGAAAATATGTGATATATTAGAGAAAGAAGGGATGGATAAAGGAGATAACTGGAGTAAAAGAGAAAGAATAGATAGATAAAGGAGATAACTGGAGTAAAAGAGAAAGAAGAGATGGATAAAGGAAGATAAGTGGAGTAAAAGAGAAATAAAAATATAAATAGCGAGGTTGAGAATGAAAGACAAAACGAGGAACGCGGTAACACAACAGAACGAAACGAGAAAATATGAATGAAAATGAAAAAATAAAAGAGGAGAGGAGAAAAGGCAAGGAGCAAGTCAGGTCACGCCAGGTCACACCAGCAGGTCCACTCGACAATGAACCCGACCTTCACATGTCACATGAGAGTGTTGGCTTAATGAGAGATTATCTTTTTGTTGAATTGGAGCGTCTTAATTCCTCCAAAATATACCAGGAAACAGGACTAGCTTAATAGGGGGACAGGCTTAGGGGGGTGTGGGGAGTTTTTTGGGGGGGAGGGGGTTTGGGGGGTGCGGGAGTAGTGGGACAGGCTTGGGGGGGGGTTAGGGGGGGTTAGGGGGGTGCGGGAATAGGTTACAGGCTTTCTACCCCCCCCAAGCCTGTCCCCCTATTCCTGCACCCCCCAAACCCTCCCCAAGCCTGTCCCATACTCCCGCACCCCCTTAATAAAAATAAGGGTGGCCTGTTGATTGAAATAGATTGGAGGAATCAGACACCTTCCAATTCACCAACAAGAGAATAATATAAAAACCCTTTAATTAATGTTATGGCGGCGGTGACTGAAGGCTTAATCTAATTACCTAATTACTTCAAACTACTCCACAAAACAAATCTCCTACTTATACACGGATTTAATTTATCTCCTGGTATATCATGGAGGATTTAATTTATCTCCTGGTATATCATGGAGGATTTAATTTATCTCCTGGTATATCAAGGAGGATTTAATTTATCTCAAAGTATATCATGGAGGAATTATTATTTACTTTCCAGTTCGCCCATAACAACAGGATTCACACATTTAATTAATTCATTAAGGTGTGTTTACAAAAGCAAGCGCGTCGTCATTCAGAGAAGTTGTTGCTGTGAGCCAAAAACATTCCAGATTTGGGAGTACCTATATATTTATTACATAAGTCCTACTCTACAATCACGACCAATAGTCCAGCATCAGCAAGTGTATAAAGTATAAGCCATCTGAGTGAGTGCATCTTGTGAACCAATAAATATTACACAGACCAACTGTTCTAGATTCGTATGATTTTTTTTCGAGGGCGTTTCATTCGAAGGTGTTGCAAAATTTTTGGGTGTGACTGTCTGTACCTCACCCGGAGATCAAAACTATTTTACAGTCATTGCCCACAACAGACCACACGACACGTCTTCACCATGTACAGTTGCGAGCAGATGACTTGAGGCCACCTAGTCTACCAGGCTGATGTTGTATCTGGTAACAATGGTATAGCTGTGAAATGGACCGAAATTCAGTCGTCTGCTCGGGGGAAACAAACCTAATGATAATTTGTCAATATGCGGATTTAAATGTTATAGAAATAATATCATGCAAGTAACCTTAATATACTAATAATGAGTAACGTTTCATACCAATTGTGGATATACGAGTATTACAACCACTGTATTACAATACTGATATCCAAATAAAGATGTGATAATTCCTGTTTAACACACGGGTCTTGGAATTGATGCCGTGTCTCACATGAATGAACACATCATTATATGGTTATCTGTATTGTTGTACTGTGGTTGTAATAAATCCACAACGTTACTCATTATCAGTATGTTAAGTTCACTTGCATGATATTATTTCTATAACATTTTAATCTACATATTGACAATATAATATTAATCATCAATGCTTTCGTTTCCCCCGAGCAGACGACTGAATTTAGGCCCAGCTCACAGTTACCATTGTTACCAGATACAACACCAGCTGTTGATGGACGAGGTGGCCTAGAGTCATCTGCTCGCAACAGTATAGTACTTGTCTTTCTGGTGTGAAGAGTGTTGAGGAATGGGAGGGGAGGGGAGGGGAGTGTGAGTTGGGGTCTGATGCAGGGTGACGTCAGGGATCAGGGAGAGATGGGTGAGGCAGGGAAGATGGAAGAGATAAGGTGTACAGTACATACGAGGCCAGCAGGGTGTACTAAGGTGAGGCAGGGTGGAGAGGGTAAGTGGGCGAGACAGGGTAGTGGGGTGAGGCAGGGTGGATAGGGAAGGGGGTGAGGCAGGGTGGATAGGGAAGGGGGGTGAGGAAGGGTGGATAGGGAAGGGGGTGAGGCAGGGTGGATAGGGAAGGGGGGTGAGGCAGGGTGGATAGGGAAGGGGGGTGAGGCAGGGTGGATAGGGAAGGGGTAAGGCAGCCTCATAATTAATTAATATTGGTGGGGGACGTTAGGTGTGATTAATTTAAGTAAATGAGTGAAACTGAGTGAAGTAATATAATGTCGGAAAGAAAAGCTGCATGTGTCACTGAGGTAGAAGGTGAGATAACGTTGGTGGTTGAAGCAGAGGGAACACACACACACAAACACACACACACACACTAAACAATTACAAAAGTGACTGTGATCATTGAACCTCGAAGGTTTCGGTCTGTTGCGGCAAGAGTCACATGCCGGTGTGTATTTATGTGTATGTTTGATTCTCTTTGACAGATTCTAATGTGGGTGCATGTGTTTAATTATTTCCTTGTTAGTTCATAAATGTTTATATACTTGGTGTACAGTACATAGATGTGTTTGTTCCAATTTGATATATTAAAGCCAATGTAGGCGAGTCTTAAGGCTACCCGTGTGTGTGTGTGTGTGTGTGTGTGTGTTACCAATAGGTAGTTAGTTAGACTGGGATGGTAATGAAACACACCATGTTGCACACAGCCTAACCATGGACAACTCACACAACCACTGACTTCCAACCTCCCTCCACACAACAAAACGATCCCACCTAAATCTTAACACTCGTAACATCCCACTGACAGAATGATATGAAAAGGAAAACAAGATAGTAGACCGCTCTAGGCTGGAAGACCGTGTACAACGAGGGAGAAATAAATAGTAATGAGGATGCTACCGACTGAGACCGTAGTGAGACGACCATATAAGGGCTTACCAGTATATCATATTCCGGTATTCTTAAAACAGTTAAAGGAAAATATAGGCCATATGCTTCAACAGGATGCGAACGTCACAATGACATTTCCTATCACAATGTTTTGCTTTGTTTTCATTCGAGTTCCAATGAGAATTTACCTTAACATTTATCTATTCATTAACTTATATTCTTGTATGGCATGAGGCATGAGTAGGTCTAGGTATTTTCATGTGGTATTGAAAACCAAATCAAACTGTAATTCGTTTTTTTTTTTTCTGTGATTTCTTCTTCCTTTTTAATATTCAAGTACAGATAATTCGGTTGTCTTAGTCAATCAATGGCAACCGTTCAGGTGTCCGAGAACATAATACCGAACTAGAGGCAGAGGAGGAGAAGGCATGAATTACAAGGCTGTACTGTACACCTCGACAACCTGTTACGTGTGAAACAGAAGTAGGACCAGGCTACTCGACTGAAGTTCACACCATACAGCCGATGATACAGGTGATTTTATTAAGTGCTTCAGTTTCATACGTCACTTTTTATTAGTTCACAGTGAGGTTTGTGAGGCATTAATACCTTAATCACTGAGTGTACAATTTACACTCGATTATGTATGAGATCCTCTCAAAAACAAACACCCTTCACATGTCCCTTTCCGTTAGACATCAAGCACTTACACAACCTTGGGCCAGCATGAGTTGGAATTTCCTGGGTATTTCTCCTCTCGTATAAAAGATGAAGTCCTTCAGAACAGTATACTATAAACTGGCGTCGTGACTGTTGGCCATATAATATCAATAAGAGTAAAAGTAAAGGAGGTCATCATATTCAAGGTCTCTAGGTCGGAGGAAATGTGCTTCAAGTCACTGCCAGTCAACACGAGGAATATGCAAGTGGGCAAGCCATCATGAACAGACCGATGTTCTAACCAACAAGGAGAGGAGAGTTAGCAGACCATGTAAGGCAGGGAGGGTGTGGGCGGGTCAGGGAGGTGAGGCAGGATGCGTGAACAGACCCAAGTGTACGAAGATTGTGATCATTTCTTTCTCAAAGATAGTTCGTGTCACGACGAAAGTTAGGTCAAATTAGCTTATGTCAAGTTACCAGGTTCGGTCAGTAATGATTTTACGAATTACATAAGAATATGTTTAACAAAGTCAGAAGAAGACTTGTTGAAAAGCTTCAATCCCAACACACATGGGGAACATAGGGGTGTGCATTGAATGGAATGTTTACAATGGGTGAGATCACGTTTGGGAGTGGCAGACGCGGCTGTCCGTGGGGGGGCAGTGAGAGGTGGAATTAAGAAGATTCACCTCCAGTTGAAACAATAATTATTAATCCTTCATATTCGGAAATCTGAATGTTCCTCACAAACGATATAACATCATACTACATTTTAAAATTTGCCTAACTAATTATAAAGCTACAGTGATGACATTAATCACAAAATAATTAAACAGATGACGTGTGCGTCCTAATTGATTTTACCCAACCTCCAGCAGCAGATGTCACAACAGCCCGTGTCATAGCCTACACTACCGGTAAGACTGTATGTGTGTCTATCAGCCATCAAACGTGACAAGGTTGTTTGTTTGTGGAGACTCACTTCCGCTTCCCTCCTGTCGTGGGGTACCGTCATGCCATCTATAATACTACTTGGCAATCGTAACCAGTGGAATTTTTCCTATTGCTTTAATTCCCTGGGATACAAGGCCGCTGCATTTTCAAGGTTACCATCACCATTACCCTCCCTAAGCGTTACCCGTGGCACTCCCTTTCAATGACTAACCTTAGGAGGGAGGATGGAGAGCTAAGGAGGCTCACCCATGCTGCCATTCATACCTCGGACAGTTCGGGACAACAGCATCACATTTCGCAACTTTACTTTCGACCCCCTCTTATGGGATTTTTCAGCAAGTGTTTTAGTTAATAAATACAAAAAACATTCAAATAATAATAATAATAACAATAATAATAATGTTCTTACAAGCTCGGATTATTCTTTAAGGGTTTGTGGTAAGCTATGAGTTACTATTTTACCTGCCGTTTGCCAATCACAACTTCCACATTACATGGCCGATTGCCACACTAACCTTAATAAAGATTCTCGTACCTCAACTCCCTCCAGTCCTGTACACTATACACTATATATGACTATCACGCCGTTTTCCATATCGGTACTACAATTTTCACAAAATTTTCTTCTAGTTTCAAATTGCAGTCACTGTCAAAACCTTAACTCATTTTTCCATTACCCTTGTTATTCCCTTCCCTGTATACATTTACTGTTCCTCGCCTTCTCACATATCCAGATTATTGACTAACGTGTTTATTTCTTTTTTAACTTTTATTCCTTCTCTTTCTTACCTCTCTTCTTCATTCCCTCTCCCGCCATTCTAATTCCTTAATACAGTAACCCTTCAAGCATCCAATTCTTCACTTATTCTTTCGCTCTCCTACTCCTCTTTTTCTTCCTCCACCTTTCATGTTTACTGTCACTTCATAAATATCGGCCGCTCGATCCCAAGTAAACCCGAACCAATGAATCCTTTACACATACATTAATTAACTGGTTCGGATTCATTGGTTCAGGGTAACTAAGGTTCGTGAGGTGCACCTGACTTATGGGGGTGACAATAAAATCACTTTCTCTCTCTCTCTCTCTCCCCCTCTCTCTCTCTCTCTCTCAACATTCCTTATTAAGCATCAGCAACTCGACCGGTATTTATATCATAGTGACAGGGAGAGAAAATCAAAACAAGTAGGATCATTATTTACCTGTACTACCACGTATAAAATATCTTATAATAAAACTTCAAAACTGATTTAACTTACCTTGTATTGCGTAATTATAACGAGAAGAGTAATAAAAAAAAAAATACACCACAAATTATTATTACAGTCGCTTCTTGACAGTATAATATAGGAATGAGGATATGCGTGGCAGTGAGCTTGAGAAGGAAGATCACATATGTTTCCCCATCACCTGCCGGACCTCTACTGAGTCTTAGAGTTCTCAGTGAGTCTCCATTCGCCAAAACAAGACTCGTGTATGATCACTTTCTCCTGCCCTTTGTTCACTTCCCTTCGCTCGACTCCGACTTCAGCTTACATCTACATACGTGTAAATGTTGTATTTATGCTTAATTATCCGTCTTTGACATATTCTCAGTTTCTTTCCTCTAAAGTGAATACATTATTTTGTACCACGTTATTCTAAAATTAAGAAACTTTCACTAAAACAAACCACATTTCCAAGTAATTGCCAAAAGGAGCAAGAACAAAACTTTCTTTGTTTTAAATCTCATATTCAAGTTTTCTTCAGTATAATTGAATTATATTATCAGTATCATTATATGTACTATATTTTCTCCTTTTCTGTTTCTTCTTCATATCATTATTATTATTATTATTATCATCATTATTCATATTCTTCTTATTATTATTTTTATTATTTCCTCTGCCAAAAGGTTATATTTTTCCTTTGCTTGTATGTTTGTGTGTTTGCCTGCTTGTTAGGATTTCACAAAAGGTTATGCGAGTATTTGTATGAAAGTTTTACCAAAGGTGAGCTTCGTGATTTACAACCAATATGATTAGATTTGGGAGATCGGATGCAAATCTGGATATTGGATTTTTTTTTTTTTTTGGGGGGGGGGGTTGAGGGGGCACGAATGAGAGTCCAATAATGGTGGCGGTTCCTGTAAGCTTACACAACCTTAAGGGGGTGCGGGAATAGGGGGACAGGCTTGGGGGGGGGTTTAGGGGGGTCGGGGGGGTTTTGGGGGGTGCGGGAGTAGGGGGACAGGCTTTGGGGGGGTTTTAGGGGGTGCGGGAGTAGGGGACAGGCTTTCTACCCACCCCAAGCCTGTCCCCTTATTACCGCACCCCCCCAAGCTTGTCCCCTACTCCGGCACCCCCTTAACCAATTAAAATGTACGTTTTTTTGGGGGGCAGAATCCCAGTATATTACAATGTTACGTTTCTGGGCAAGCAGTCTTTTGAAATGCAACGTTAATAATAATGAGTGTGAAATATTGGTGGCACTGTCCTTAAATTTCCACAAAATATTTGGGAAGATTCTTTGTATATAAACAGTTATAAGATGCTCAGCCTGAATTATTATCATTACTATTATTATTATTATTATTATTATTGTAGAAAAGAGCGCAGACTTCAACAAGGTAATATCGAGAACGAATACTGAAAATACATAATAAAATTTTTGCAATGACCATAAGTTTATTGGAACACAATTTTTTTCTTTTTCGAACATAAGCACAAATATGATAGAGCACTTACATGACATCTAAATGATCGACCCACGGTTTCTATTAAAATATAGAATATTGATAAAAGATAAAAAAAAATCCTGATCCATATAATTATCTACATTGAGATCTCCAAAAATGTAATCACTGGTTGGATAACTTGTATACAAAACCACACATAGATTTTTGCGTAATCCTGCCGACAGACAGAGACAGACAGACTAAAAAGATAGAAAAAGAAACAGAATCAATCACATAACGTTAGACTATTGGCAAAGGAATATACAGTGTAATACATTATCATATTTGCTTCGTAACATTTAAAAAAGAATAAATCTGACCTCAACATCGTTTGGAAATTATCTATAAAATGATCTAACTTTTGACACACCAATAAATGAGAACAACATGTAATAAATCTCCATAAACACCCTTACGCTGCTCTTGATTACGGTCCATTATACTTGAAGTGACAATATAGGATGCTGCTTCCTGTCTGGCTCGTGTTGTGATGATGTAAGGTTAAAGGGCATTACTGATAAGGTTAAAGGGTATTACTGATAAGAGGAAACTGACGGGAATCCCCACTGGACGTAATTGGCAAAGGGTAAAACAGGTGGTAATGCCAGTGGGTGTACCGTATAGTGGATGTAACAGATAGTGTAATTCCCAGTGTAATCCCCAATGAGTGTAATTGGCAAATAATTTTCACTGCTTCTCTATTGTAAAAAGAAAGTATTTTGAATAAGAAACTGAGGTTAATAATTCGAACTGACGATTCCACGAGTAATGCACACTCAGATTAGAGATTTTTTTTTTTTTTTATCCATTAATATATATTGCATATACTGTACAACGAGTGAAGGGTCAAAGAAGGTGTTCGACCTTATAGGTACACGAATTAATGCTGGACAGTTCAACAGTCATGTTATTGTAATGGCAGGCAACTAAGACCATGTGGTATGAAGGAACAAAAAATCGTCTTAGAAAACTACACAACATTTGTATTAGTAAATACAGGAGACATTAACCTTTAACCTCTGGAAAGTCCATATGAACAAAAGAATGATAAATCAACTTCAATATATGTTACACTGACAATGCAGAACTCAGGAAATACCTTTGTATATTTATTTTTATACATACCGACCAAACGAGTCCTTTAATGAAAACCTTAACTACTTGAGCCGATGTACTCTGACTAACCGCAAACAATATTAATTCTCATAGGAAGAATTCGGACTGAACGGGTTTAACACATTAAGGTTTGTAGCTAGACATCACGCACAACCTCATATGGAAGTTGAAGCTACATTCGGCAATGTATTGATTCTTGAATATCTTCAAAGGTTTGCATTGACAAGATACAGGTATAGATTAAGCATTATGAAAGCAGAGTCAAAACTGTATACCTGGTCACTTCCTTCATGAACCTGACTTTAAAGAAACTGTATTTCATGAACAGAAAGCATTAAAGTACTCCCATAATGATAATATGTCGTAGGTGCGACTATGAAAACGACTGTGTTCTCCTGAGCTGGCTGTCTTCCCAAAGGTGGAGATTCGGAGAACATGTCCAGGTAAGAGTAAGAGTTGTGTAGAGTGTGTCTGTATTGGCTACAATGCTGTTTCACTGTTGAAGCATCCTCCATGTGTAATATCATATAATCATAAACTTTTTATGTACTATATTTATTTCTCGCTAGCGGCCAAATTCCTTGAAATCAGATAAAAACTTGTGCATGTATGTACACATAATATAGCAAAGAGGTACTGTATATCGGAAATGGGCTGCTACGAGGGAAAAACAAAAACATCCCCTATAATTTATACGGTAAGTTATATATAAAACCATTGCACAGGAAAATTGCTATGATTCTCGCATTTCAACTCGCGATAATTCTACCGACAAAGAGTGTGATTATCCTATGTCATAATAATTAACCGGGACAATGCCATGGAGCTACTTCCGCTGTTATCGAGATATTTGCACACATACCGGTACTGTATAAACAAACAGCCAACGTTGCCACTCACTACTACTTCCCAAACCATAATACAAATATGTTTACTGGTGACAAACAACCAAAGAACCTATCGACAACACTGACTAGCTAGGGATTTCCTGGGTATTTTTCCCTTCACGTGGAGTGTTGGAGTTATACAGTGGACTATGACACTTCTATTGTAATAATGATGACCATAATAGGAACGATTTAATGGTGACGTGTGAATCCTTTTGTTGTTATAGGAAATAAAGAGGGAAGGCAAGCACACCGACGACACTAGGAAGATCTCAGACGTATACACACATTGTCACGTGGGTAAACATTGGACAGAACAGGTTGACAGGATGTGATAATTAGACATAGGACAATCCAGTCGCCGGTCGGGACACCTTTATCTCTCGGGCCTCCCCAGTCACGGTGTAGAGGCGTGGGGGAGAAGTTACAACATTACGCAGCACCGCGACACTCATAACCTCACAAGCTCCAGAGGGACACAGTTACGCCTCACAAGATTGTCTACAACTCGGGAACGCCATACACGATCGTCAGTAACAAGAGTACATAGTGAAAGATTGCCAATACATACCCATAGTACACACCATCACCATTACATTATAACACAAGAACGCCGCAGAAAACATTTATGAAACTTTCGAGTGAAAACGCATCTATATGAAAATCACAGTGACGAATTGAAAAAGTAAAAGTTGTAGTAAAAATCAATGTGCAAAGTAACTGCATTTAATAATTAAAAGGACGACTACAGAAAGTATAAATGTAAGTAACGTTCACAGGTGTGCGTCCTGTTATTTATATTTAATTTACCTATTTCATTTTTATTCTATATATTTATTACTATTAATATTATTATTATTGCAATATATATATATTCCTGAGTTTTATCTTCATTTTCAGATTAGAACACAATGGATGAGGGCATGTCGATTAATACGACTGAAAGAGTGGAGGAGATACAACGAATGGATGTGGAGAAGAAAGATTTCACCTTCGCTCACTATGTGTCTTACTTGGGCATGATGCCTGTCCTCTTCTTTATTGGGGTTGTCAGCAGCGTTGCCTGTCTCAGAGTGTTAAGTCGTCCAACATTCAAGTCACTCCATGCAAAATGGTACACACTTTAAATTTGTACAAGTGAGGAACCAATAACATTAAATTACCGTTGTAGTATTAAACAGTTATCGTATTGTGATTTGAAACTGTTAACATGTAAACATGTATCTCAGCTAAACTCAATAAGATCCTTAAACAAGTCGTGAGTGGTAGTGGTTTGGTTGCTCTTTAGTCAAATATTAGTCTGACATCCGTTCAGATTAAATGAAAAAAAATTCTTCTACCAACATAACGACTGGATAATCATGTTAGAATAATTTATTGATCATAGCTTAATTGTCTATATTCTCATCTCAAGTACGTGAAATTGTCTCATTTAGTCAGTACATAATTTCTAAAGACGTGATTTTATCGTGTTTGACAAAGAGTTAAAGTGACATACTTTCTTGCAGGTACTTCCAGGTGTTGTCCGTAGGTGACCTGGGGTTGTTCTTGACATACATACCCATCATGGTAACTCTGAGTGGGTGTAAGTTTGAGTATTATTGGTTCGCCTGGTACTTCGCTCACCTGGGTTGGACATTGGCTTCTGCACTACATGCCTTCTGTACATACGTCATTGCCTGGCTGGCCCTGGACCGCTGCCTGGCTGTGTGGTGGCACTCTGCTTACAAGAATGTCCAGCGTCCTCGTGTGCAGTACTGGAGGGCCATCATCACCTTAATATGCAGCTTCGGTGTTCAAATTACTTACATGGTGGACGCAGAGGTTTTGTGTACAACTCCCGGTGGTGTAGAAGCAGACCTCAACTGCCAGAATGGTACTTGGCTTACCGTCGATGGCTTCCAAAAGAGTTACGACGAATCGTGGCATGAACACTTCCGCAGGTCAGTGGCTTAGGGATTAGAATGTTATTGTACATTTTATCGTGTGAAACATTTTCAGCATCATTTTCTTCATCATAATTAGCAACCACTCAGTAGAAACGTGTCGTTTTTCTTAGTATGCGATTGTTTAATCAAACATTTAATAAATTTTACCAGAAACATTCCGTTTACTAAAAACACATTAAAGTATTTTACAAGAGAAATGCGGAAATCATAAGTGTATCTTATTGATAAAAATTTTAACTCTGTCATGCAACAAACTGTAAATGAATTACACATTAGTAAAAACACTGGTAAAATATCCACGTGTTTTAATATATATATATATATATATATATATATATATATATATATATATATATATATATATATATATATATATATAACTTTCGTTAACACCAGTGCCCACTCTTTACTAACTCCTGTTAACAAAAGTTATGTCTAGAACAAGCAGAGCATCGTGGAAAAATAAAAACCGTCATAAAAAACGAGCACTTTGTTGTCTTGAACGATAAAATTACCATTAAGTAATCAGGTTTCCATTTTTTGCAAAACTGACATAATAACAGAACATTGTGCTGTTATGCAGGTCAGTGGATAGGATAGCATGACCTGATTACTGGTTATGACATAATAACAGAACATTGTGCTGTTATACAGGTCAGTGGACAGGATAACATGACCTGATTATTGGTTATGTCTGGGCACATCATTATTACGTTACTTTTCCTTCACATCTAAATCAGTTCTTTCCTCAGGTTCCACACCAGTTTTGGGAGGTGGATCCCTTGTGCACTACTGACAGTCTTCAACCTGAGCCTGGCTGTGGCGGTGTGGCAAGGTAAAATTCACGCCAACGCTGCCACCTGCGCTGGAGAGGGACGCAAAGGGGCTCGTGCCAGAACCTGGGAACGCAACTTGGTGGCCACTATGATCGCCATGGCCACGTCCTACCTGGTACTCTCCCTTCCAATTACTATTTATCTCACCACCTACGCTGAGCACGTGGATGATCGCTGCACCACAACCTACCCTGCAGAGACACTACGCCACACGGCCAACACACTACAGTTCCTACAACACGTCCTCCACCCCTTCTTCCTGGCTGCACTCAACCCCACCTTCAGGAGGGAACTGATGTACATGCTACGGCTTAGGGAAAGAGGAACATACAGTGGGACAGGAACGATGGACGGCTACAGTAGTGATGCCCTTACAAAAGGACCTCACTCTGTTGTACCGGCCGGACAACAAGTTCGTAGTGTGACGCCAATAAAGAATGGCATCAGTAACAATGCCATCTTTGAAGGGTATCATTCATCAGTCACATCACTAGCACCGTGAAACCTGATACCCGACTCTCTCAATTCCTCACACACATCACGTCATCGATAAGTATCATATATGTATACAGGACTTCACTTCAGAGCTTTATACATGTCCATTTAGGTTATAATACATGTTATCACACATCACATCCTCGCCTGATACAATTGCCACACATCATGACTGTATATACTGTAAATACCTTACCTCCACACTTCAAAAACGTTCATACCTCAAAGTACTATTAACTGAATATACTTTAATGGCATAATCACAATCTACAAACATTTTTATCATAAATGTATATATTTCTGACACACACACAAAATTATACAATGCTCGTATTTATATAAGTATGTGTGCATGCATGAATACCTATTTTGTTTGTTAAGTGGTTGGTGGTTAAATGACACAAATAATCAATCATAAAGTAGGCTACAAATGTAAAATACAATGTAATATAATTATTATAAGCATACAACATACTTAGTGTTTTTATAATCCAACAATGTAACCTTCAGTAAACATTATTAACCAATTGATCAGGGACATTTTCTAATTACGAGTAAAATTGACTACGTTAGCCAGAGTACATAAATAAGTCTAGCCTATGTCATATGGCTCACATTGGTGTACAAAGGGTAGGCTACACACATATACCTATCTATCAAAAATATTGTTAGTTACTGTACAGCTTTGTTCAATAACTATACTGTTATCTAAATTTACCGTGGTTAAGGGGCAAGTAGGCTTACTTACTCCTTAAAATTCCTTAATTCCTTATTCCTTAAACAGGACACAATCTTTTTTTTTTTATCTAGTTCTGTTTCCTGGCATACTTTGGAGGAATGAAGGAATTCTAGCCTAATGTACCAAAAGTGTATTGCTCCCTCGTTGGTTCCTCACAAAAATTATCATAATCTGACAAGAAGCCTTCCTATACTATCACTTCCATAAATAAGTCGTCGCAGCTCATGGATGAATCCCGTTACTCTGAACCACCTAATCCCAAAATATATGTTAATAGAAACAGACACGCATTGTAAGCTGCTTCACATTCATTGGCTCAGAACCGTGGGATCGAAAAATGAGCTCGTTTCATATGGTGATTACTATTTACTACATTCATGACGACAATAACATCACACAACTGTTTCTCATTATTCTGACTAGTGTTCTAAAGTACTCCACTCTTAGTTGTGTACTTACGCTGAAAATATCCCAAGGAAGACATTTTCTGGCATTAAGGGTTCAGAAATAAGTTATTAATAAACCATTGATCAAAATACCCAACATTCATCGATTTTTAAGCATCCTCTTTGAAGATATGGATTACATAATTATAGTGTTTGAGACTGAATACAGATATGAAGGCCATTACAACTTAACATGATAGAGTATGGCATCATTCTTAAATACCAAATATACCAAAAATTTCAAGCAAATATTTCCAAGATATTTTAACATCTGCACATTTCAGTCCCTCATGTAAACAAATATCATCCAGTTATGTTTTTGCCTTTTTCGCCTTCATATCAATCCATAACTACTGTGCTACAATGATTAAACTGTGCTTAATGCTTTATTTAGTAATATTTACCTTTTTTCTGGCCTTCATTAGGCTGACCGCTCCACTCCACACTCCTCCCTCCAGTTTGGATTATCCAGCTTGTTTATTCCAGTGTTGCCTGATGGAGTAACACCTACAGTTAACTCGGTAGCAGCAGAATTTGCTGCAAGCAGCCAGAAAAAAATTCATCTAGCCAATAGCCAGACAGACAGCCGAAAACTCGTAAAATATAGCCATATTTTAGCCACTTTTTATCAGGCAGTAATGTATGTTAATTACGTATATAATATATATTATTTTTTAAGTTATTATGAGTACTTGCTTGACATCGTGATTAAATTTCCTCTAATTTTTTAATGGACAAACCTATCAGCAATTCAGCATGTCACGGTCAGTCAATTTTGAGACTTGAGTATCAGCATAATCAGCCACTGTCACTAGTCCTACTCACGTTTTTTACTTTTTGTATTTACATATTGGGGAAGTGGTTCAAATTCATCAAGTGAATGCAGAAGAGTTGAATGATGTACAACTATAGATACGATAAAGTTAGAAAAAAATATAAATACCGTATGATTGTTTTGGTTCAAAGAGAAAGGTGATTGGCTCTTTAAGGGTCGATTCCACAGTGGCTTTGGTTTGTTAGGATGCTCTCCAACCAACCACACTTGTCAGTCATATTTATATCTTACAACAAACTCGTATCCATATCCACAAAATTTGTCAGGTAGTTCCATTATTACCATAGTTTGATAGTGGTCATCAAATACTTCACTCGGGAGTCATTTACACATTTCAGTTTTTTTTTTTTTCGTTAGGTTGCTTACAAACCAAATACAATACAAACATAATTTTCTTGCATCTTTATTCATATTCCGTTCCTCCTAACTGCTGTAATATCACATGTTGTTATGTCGGAATACAAACTAAATAAACTGCACACGTTCTTCAGTGACATTTTACAGTCTACAATAATCTAAAAAAATACATAAATTAATTCTATAACACTACAAAACTGCATACGTTCATCAGTGACATTTTACAGTATAATCTAAAAATAAATAATAATAATAAATTAATTCTATAACACTAAACTTTAAAAACTGTTAATTAATGCTAAACTTCTCCATTTGCACTATAGCAAATACAAGTAGAAATTAATTCCACACAATTTAGGCCATAGAAGTGATGTGATGTAGCCCATAATGAGGTTACTTGAGGATGCCCAATATCTGTCAACAATATCAGCCTCCATAATTAAACCTTGATCTTCCTTGCCACACGGATGGCACGCAACCACTAAGGACATGAACACAACTAAGCAACCATAAGCTGTAGCATGGGTTGTAAAAAAAATCTATAATGCTTTCATTAGTAACTCATTAACACTACATTTACACTGATACCCCTAAGCACCCACCCTTCAGGCAATACGATTTAGGAGTTCCTGGGTGTTTTCCCTCCCCTGTAGAAGGCAGAAATTTTGCTATGGACAATAAATAAGGATTGTTATGTGCTATCAAAAAGAGTCTATGTTAGAAATACAGTATACCAAACTATAGGTTGTACTGTACAGGTACAGTAGCCCACTACGGTGCTATCCCTTCATGAAAATTTTTTATACAGTATTATGATGAGTATTAAACCCAGGCCAGTTGGATGGAAGGTGATGAAGCTACCACTGCACCAACCTGCTGCCCAAATCAACAGAGAAATCTATCATTTGAACTATTGAATATCATATATACCTTACTGATCAACAAAGACAGTCCATTCATATTTGGCTATATAAATTGTACCATGCTATTGTGCCAGGTGAGATACTAAACTGTCACAGACATTACACTTTTTTGTTTTACAACACTGCTTTAGAACCATAGGGCTAAAGTTCACAAATTAATCCTGTAGGCATTACAACATTATTCCCGACCTAACACACAGGAAATTCCTAGTCAAATACCCTTGATGATGAGGGAGGCAAGGGGAGGAAGGTAGGCTAGGCTATCACAATGAAGGGTGCAAAATTTACTCACTAATTTTAAATGTAGGTGAACTTTAAAATTAAACTTTACCTGCTCTCACTAATTTTAAATTCACAAATGTTTACACTAAAACTAGCAGTATCTAGAACTGAGGAGAATATTGTACTAGCCTCTATCATACTGGTACTGTGTCTCATAAGTCAGAAAGTATCTTGTATACAGTACAAAACAAATTAAATAAAGCATGTGGTATGGATTACTAGTTCATGTAAAGATCATCACAAAATAGCCTATGAAAATATACATACAGTACTGTACTTTGTAAGAATAATGGACATATAAGTATTTATACAATAATTATTAATATCAGTGGTTTATAAAAAATCTTACTAACTTTAAAAAATACAATCCAATATAATTTATGATTTATGGTACAAATGACTGTAAAGTACAGTACAGTACTGTAATATGAACAAAGAATGGTATCCACAGATTGTATAGAAATCTCTAACAATTATTTTGAGATTGCTGAAAGGTAATGTATGCTACACACAATTATACACAAACATACTCACTTCGACACTTAAATAATAATGAACACATTTACAACACATAAACAATGAATTCAATTCTTACAAGCACACCAAAAAGTTGCATACCCTCCAAATTGATCGATATGTAGAAGGTGACAAGATTATAGTATGTTTAAATAGAAATGTACAACATATTATATGAATATTATCAAACTAATCAGTAGGTGTTCCTTGCAACAATAAATATTAAATATAAATGGCACATTACTAAGGTATTTTATGTACGGGTAAGAAGTACTACTATATTGCCATGGTAGTTTCATTTCTTTCGTCTCCTATATTGTCCCATGCAAGCCCCAGCAAAGCAACAACAATTCATAGAAAGAATTACACATATCAGCTGTATCCCAATTAACGAATACTACCTGACTTAACACATCACGCCATAGTACAAAACACAATGTATTACTTCTTTCTAGGATGCTCCAGGAAGGGGAGTGGCCCTTTCTAGGTGGAGCAGCGATCTCTGCAGTGAAACACTATGATGGGGTGTACCAAGAGGACATGGGGCATCAGCACTATGTAGGAATGGATGGATGGCACATTAAATCCAGACTTACCTAAACAGTATCTAAGAACATGACAATGAAAAAAGTATAACGGCACTGGAAGAAAACACACAAACCGTCACACTGAATTATATAAAGAATGACTCTAAAAACCAGTGTCAGCTAAGAATGCAATGATTTTAGAGTTATGTAGTACTGTACTGTTTCTTTTTACCTCAACCTCAGGACTGTAGGCTATCAGTAACCCGTGACTCTGGTGGGGCCCCGAGATTATCGAGTGTTGCACTAGATGAGACAGCGGAGCTTCATGGTGTTGGTAGTTTCAATCCTGTCCCACTAGATGACGACACTTTTTTTTATTTCATACACGTCACTATCAGGAGAGGGCAGCTACATCGTCACTCACAGCATCTTGAAATATGGTCAGGCATCTTCTATGTTTTGAGTTGATGAAGATATAGGGGGTATTTTCTTGATGTGTCAGTGTAGCCAGGATACTTGATGAACAGCTGGACCCATCAGATCACCTCGAAAAAAAAAGGCATTTCTCTTGGACTCGATCCTGGGACCATGTCATTCGCAGTCCATCGCTGTAACTACTCTGCCACCGCCCCTCCAGTTATCTTAATTAATAATTGGTACAGTACAGGGTTTGGGATCTCATAGAAAATGTGGCACAAGTGAATATTCCAATGCTAACTTTGTGCTACACGAGTGGTTAAGGGTGCTCCTGCTCATAAACTCATAACTCATACCTATACATGTACAGGTGAACAGGAAACTAATACTAATAATATGTAGTGCTAATCAATATGACGCAAATGATAATGACTTTGGAAATATTGGGTAAGGAGCCTGGAAACTGTAGGTACCCCTGCATATCTAACAGTGTTGATTATGCATAGGATCTGAGAGGTATTTCCCACATTTAAGGTCAGCAATGCATCAGTTTGGACAGTTACTGCAGCAGTCATAGTGTTTGTTTTTGGTTCAATCATACCAAAGAAATGATAGTTTTCTGTACATCTGTAGCCTACACAAGACACTGGGTTACATCAAGCAAGACACACCAGACTCTGTACAGTCACGGCCTACTACAGCTTTGAATGAAACGGCCTCGAAAAATGGTGCGAAACTATATTGTTGATCTCTTTACTATTGATTCATAAGATTCATCATTCTCACCGCTCAATGTCTTTCATTCACCTGTTGCAAGACTATTGACCATGACTATACCATTTACTGTACAGTGCATAACTGAAATGGAAGTGAATCTCACCTGAGTTAGACCATAATACATCATAGATCTCGTAGCTCATATTCAGGGTATAAGAGAGCACTACTAATTCACACCGAGTTTACGCTTATTGAGGATACCTCATCTCAGAGTCATACCAACAAGGCATAAGGCAAGAGCACTCCCACTGGAAAAATCTGGTGATTGTACATTTCTAATGAATATGAATGAGCCTGATCCAGGTACAGTATTCTTCATATTTCTTTATGAATATATATTTGTTATGAGAATTACAATATTAAGGGTCTATAAAGGAAGGACTCTGTAAATGCTATACAGTACAGCATTGTAAAATTGCTTGCCATTAACCAAATACATTATAATATATGCAATTAATAATTTTGTACTTGGCTGATAAAGGGTTTCTTCAGCTTGAGTTTTGGCCAAAGACATGAAAGGTTTGTAGCCAACTACTGTACCTGTAAGGTAAATTATTGAGCGCAGAAATAACCTAGTTTAAAAACAAGCTTGACAGACCAGTAGAGTCCAGTGCTGACTCCGAATCATAAAATGTCTAAACCAGGTTAACAAGCCTAATGCAGTTCCCTCCATTTTGATGAAAACATTACTAGTTATACATGCCAGAAGAGGCATCTGTTACTATGGGGAGCCGGAAGAGGAGTAGGAACAAGTCCAGATCAAAATTACCACTCAATAGAATACTGCAATTAATAAAACTTATATATTATGACAAATGTTAACCTACAATACAAGTGTGAACTTGCCGTCACAAATATTACATCATGAACAAAATCATCATGCAACCACACATTCAAGTGATCTACTTGTAATCAGTCTTTAATGCCAGTACGCACACTCATGCACGAACTCACATAATTGTACACATGAGCAGTAAATTACTATGAAAAGGTCTGCAGTCTAATATACATACTGTACACATGTAGGCAGTCATATACATACACACCTGAATACTGCTGTATATTGAGAGCACTAGGTCAGATAAGGAAAATATTACAAGTTATGCACATCAGTAGCAACCTAGGAAATATCCTATTCCCAAATAGGTCAATGCATAATACCACTACAGCTTTAAGAAATTAATTCCTAGTTGTCTTTCTACATTGGGATATTTATACTCAGTGCTCAAATATCCAAATTATCCAATGCTTAGCCAACTTAAATTCTACATTAGGAATATTTTACTTAAGGACCCTGTGATTCTGTATGAGAAGTGAAGGCTTCCGATTCCTCCTGACTATGCCACAAAACAAGCTCCATCAATATAGGTGGTGTTTTGTGGCAATATTTGAAGGACTCGTATACCTCCAATTTTCTGACTACATCACAGAGTCCCTTAATGCCAAATAAATTAAAGATTCAATGCCTGGTTGTCTTTCAATACCAAACTCATTTTTGGACCTGTGTGGAGCAAAATGACACAGAGACTGAATGAGACTTTGATAATTAGAAGGGAAATGGAAACTAATCCCACCCAAGATAGATCATTATACTGTTCTGTAGGTTATGTGGCTCATACTTTAATTAAAGAACATCGCTATGTCTAATTTTACTTGGAACAGAAATGTCTGTGAAGCAACAGTAGAGATGACTTGAAGAGGAAAAAAGAAGATCACACAAGCCTGAATAACCCTGTAGTATGAGGGAGAAGGAGATAAGAGAGGAGGGACAGCCAGCACAAATGATAAAGAAGGAAAGGAGGGACTGTTAAAGAACTGAAAGGGAGCAGTTTGGTCTAAAGAGGAGTCCAAACTTTAAAAGTACTGCCCACAACACTGCAGACAATGGGAACTGTACAGAAAAAATCTTTTTATTCTTGGTTTTGTAAAGTAATGAATATCTAAACTGTCTGAGTTTGGTATAGGTAAAAAACATCATGATAAGGAATTATTATCTTCATCTGTACAGTCAAATCTGTAAATCCAAATGAGATAACAGTATATCATCATGGTGCAAGTGGCACTTCCAATTCCCAGGAAATGGAAATGGACAACTAACTGTGGGTAGGCTACATACAGTACGATAGAGTGGGAGAGGTTCTGTAGTTTTACAGTTAATGAGTCAGTGTGATGCCCTGCTGTGTGTTGTGATGATTACGACTACATAAATTTGAAAAAGATTCACGGACTTAAGTTAAGTGACACGCCATCTTCAAAATGTGACTTGCCGTACAGCTTATAGGCTAATTCATCAACATGTTACTTCCATCAGCAAAGTCCTCAGCTGTACAAAGAGGGGAGTGATGGTGGTGGTGGTGGTGGTGGTGGTGGAGGGAATGACTGAGGACAGAGAAAGAATACTTTACTGGGGGAGAAGGAACAGGCTGAAGGGGTGGGGTCAAAGTGGTGAGGTAAAGGAAGTGAGTATGTGATGGAAAGAAGAGGAAGTGGAGGTGAGGAAATTTAATAAAAAAATTAAAGACAAGGAGAGGAATGGAAGGTAAAGAAGAGATGGATGGGAAGGGATACCAGAAGAGGGAGGGTGAGAGGGTGGGAGAGAGAAGGAGAGGAGGAGGTATAAGGAAGAAACGAAGGGAGAAGAGTATGAGGGTTGAACTACGGTACAGTATACAGAACCAGGTCTGGAGACAGTGTGGAAGTCTTTAAGGAGAGCAGGAATATAATGTACAGTCAAAGTAACTAAACGTTAAAGTTGCAGGGTTTCAGTTCTGGTATCTATCTCTGATGAGATACTCTCTGGAACATCAGCCAGGCAAGCCCAACTCCCCACCATGGTGCCCAGCCTGGCAGTAACCCCCCAGTAAACAGTTTTAAACTCTCGGACCTGGGCGAGGCTCGATCTGCCGACCTCACTGATGCGAGGCCAATGCGTTACCACTGTACTAGCCATGGGCTAAAGATGGTATTTCTATCAGCACACCTTCCCACACCTGCCACTGCCACCACCACCACCACAACTCAGGGTTCTCGACATAATAAAATGCAGTCACTAGCCTATATCGCTGTTATTTTTTGTTATCATAATACCCTTACATATGTGATTCAAGTGTTTCAAGGTTGTATAGTACAGTACATAACTACCTAAATGCATGATACTGTATACTTCTTCATGGCTGGCATTACATTTAGCTACTGAAAGAGCTAAGAAAAGAGATAAGGGAATAACAGCATTTTCATCAGGTTATAAAATGCACCATAATCACTTAACCTAGCCATAATAATACCAGTCTTTCTCAGGGGGTGAAAATCTCGCTGACCGACTTTCGACAACCTCTCAACATGTACAGGTTCATACACTAATAAACGAATACCACATACAGTAGAGTATAGGAAAGCAAACTCTAAGCAACTTCAATAATCAATACAGTTACCACATGTCCAGTCAGTCAGCGGTTCACTTAATGCCAGGCAATGAGTTTGAGTGTTTCACTCAGTCTGCAGTCCGATCTACACATGTCCTTTCCACTTTGCTTTACATTTTTTTGCTTCTCTTTCTTTATCTCTGGGCATTTTATCCTTGTACTTTTATTCTTAACTAATTTTTCCAAAACAAAAATTCATAACTACAGTACTGTAGGCTATATCTTCACCTTTTTTCAGTGTATCATAAATATCTCTTAAGACATTATTCCAGTACAGTACAGTATTTCTTTCCTTTTTGTACTGTATTCTTCTTAAATTCTAACCCTTGGCGTGAGATCGGACTTACAATTAACCAAGAGAAACTATATGTCACATCCTAAATTATCTAGGTCTGTTCTTGCATCCACCGAGGCTCTTCTTGCCGTCCTTGCTAGCTTTCTTGGAGTACATGTTTGGCTTGTCCTTAGATGAGGCACTCTGGGATCCTTGTTCACTCACACCCTCAGCATCTACAGTATCTTGTGAATCAGTATCATCGGAGTCATCAGCGTAGCGGTCCATGTTTTCCTCTGCCTCGCTGTTGAAATATCAATCATATTTACACATTATCAAAATCCATCCATGAGAAAAACATGAACATAACTGATAAACTGTAAAGATAAGTAAACAGATAGGTCACTGGCTTATATTTCTCAAGATATGAGACAAATTGTATGACCTTAATCTACTATCTATGGAAGAAAGATGGAAAAGGGGAGATATGATAATGATGCATCATTGTAATAGGGATGGAAGATATTGACAGAAATCAAGAAGATGCAGCAAAAAATAAAAAGGGGGTAGGCAAAGGTGTCAGGAAATACAGTACAGCTAGGTGTCCATACATGGCAAGTATTTATCAAGAATATATACATCTCTGGAATCAATTACTGTGCCAGATGAGGTTGTGTGTGCATAAAATAACTGATGCAAAGAATAATAGGCTAATTAATACATGATAAAATGGAAAATGTAGACGGGACATTACAAGCTTAACCTATATCTTGTAAACATAAAATTAAAGAGAGAGAGAGAGAGAGAGAGAGAGAGTGTTACCACCACCAGCAGAGCATCTGGCTACTCACGTCCACACAGAGCTTCCAGGATTGGAGAAGAGAGAGTGGGCGCAGAGTGGGACATACTCTGAACAGTCCCCACTTGTCCTGCCCACTCGCTCAGCTTCCAAGTATAAAGGTAGTCTCTTCTGGGCGTATGGGGCTCGACTGGGGCTGTGAAAAGGGATAAGATGGGGTGAGTGGGATGAAAAAGGGACTAGAGTGTAATAAGGTCTTCTATTTAGTTGCCTGGTACTGTACTGAAGAACAACACTGAACTGGGAGGGGTTACCGTAGTGGAATTTCAAGAGTTATTAGGGTAGGAAAAGGGGGAGTTAGTACATGTAGTAAGAGGAGCAAGATAAAAGATGTTTGGGTAAAAGATGTAAGTGGGAGGAGAGTGGGTTACGAGAGTTGCCTAATTATTAAATGCTGTACTGTATACTCACTTATTCCAAAAGATTTCCTCCATTTTGCATCCCTCCTTCATCTTCCTTCATATTATCTCCCATTCTCCCAAAACCCAGCCTCAATTTCAAATATTAACACCAAAATGGAATGAAACTATGAATGTACCGTATATTGACGTTTCATTCACACAAGCATCTGCAGAATACAAAGTGGAAGGCATACATAGTGGCAGAAAACAGGGAGAGAGTGTAGAGTAGGGGGAGGGACATGAGAGGTGATGAACAAAGGTGGGAGGGAACTGTGAGTGGAGAGGTGTGGCGAAGGACACTTAATATATGGTAATTTTTTTTGTGGTTTGGCATTTTTTTTATCCATACTGTCTGTTTAACACAAATCATACATCATCAACCCACTCCTCTATTTCCTCTTACTCCAACATCTTCTTCTCTCCTTCCACATATTCCGACATCTCTACTTTCCTCCCACTATCCAGGAACACTCTCAGGCACAAGACTTTAGACTCTTGTCTTTTGAAATGGACACTTTCTAAATACCGTAGTTTATGCCACTATTACACACCAGAGAACTAAATCATAAAAGAATAAAAACTAACAGACAACCCAATGCTGTCAAGAAAACCTAAACATAAAATCTCCTCCATGGATCACTTCTGATGCTTTCATTTCCTCCGCCTCACCTCAAGAAGAGCTCCAGGACCTCGCCAAAGAAGCCATGGTTAGCGAGAGGCATTTGGAAGATCTCACAGATGGCCCTCAGTAAACAGCCCTGGCCATCCATACCCATGTTGTGCAGTGTGTCTTCTGCCACCTGGTACATCATCTCTCTGAGGAAATATAGGTTGAAAAGTTAAGGGGGTAGTATATGTATAGTGTTGGTAAATCTGGAGCAACTGCATGATTCCTCCAAACTGTTCCAAGCAACAGGCCACCATTATTTTTGGCCCTGTTTCCTGGCATACTTTGGAGAACTTGAGGTGCTCTAATGTACCAATAGTATATCATCCCCTTAAGGTCATTCTGTTCTGGTCTGGGTTGGAGTGGTTAATATGTTTGTGATGCTGAACAGAGACTGGAAAGTGAATTAAAGGGACTCAGGTTTGGGTCTGAGAACTTCAAGGATGGTAGAGAATACACTGCATGAGTTCTACAGTACAGGCTTTCCAAAAATTATCAGAACAGTTCCTCTCTAATGAACATGTAAAGTTATTCAGATCATCTATGGACACTCTGTATAACCTTCTAGTATTATGACTGGGATACTGCTAGGCTGTCATGATAAAGGTTTGCTACGTTGGACCTGCATGGGCTGGGTGGTGGAATGTGTAAGAAGTCTTTAAGAACTCTGGTTGTTTATTCTGAACATGAGGGAAGAGAAGGTGCCGAACTATAATATTATACAGTACAATGAATACATATGAGTAGGAATGAACAGGGTCTGGGATGGTCAAGGGGAGTGGGGGACAGTTTGCATTTATATGAGTGTAAAGGTAGTTCCTGATACTGTACAGTCGGCTGCACAAGTTGTGCTGCCTCACTCTGCACTTCTTAAAATATAACATAAAGGTTAATTATCAAATAAACACATTCACCATATAGAAATACGATATCCAGGGGGCGAATTAATATATTTCTCTGTTTGTTTAGTTTACGAGCCATGAAAGATTATATTTCCACTACCTATTTTACTTCATGACTTGGCAGATGTGGCGACAGGACATTTGCCGCCGACTGTACATCTGCACAAGGTCACGAGGGCATATTACTGAGCTTAAAGGGTCAGTGAGTGAGTATAGATTGTTATTCTAAACATGTGACAGTGGGTAACGGTGTGTGTGTGTGTGTGTGTGTGTGTGTGAAGAGTTGTGGGGGTCCAGTATAGGAGTAGTACTATACCTGCACGTTGTAATTCAAAGCAAGTTCTCATGTACACAGTAGCAATCCTAGGACTAGTTCACCTCAATGCAATAATAATCAAAGAAAAGATTTTGCACCAATGAATACAACAAGCAAATCTGTGGCAAAGTAGTAGTAGTAGTAGTAGTAGTAGTAGTAGTAGTAGTAGTAGTAGTAGTAGTAGTAGTAGTAGTAGTAGTAGTAGTAGTAGTAGTAGTAGTAGTAGTAGTAGTAGTAGTAGTAGTAGTAGTAGTAGTAGTAGTAGTAGTAGTAGTAGTAGTAGTAGTAGTAGTAGTAGTAGTAGTAGTAGTAGTAGTAGTTTATACTGTATGTGGCCAGGCTACTGTACTGGGGTCACAGGTGGTATCAGTGATATGGTCAAGTTCAATAGATACGTGATATTTTTACATCAGCAGTCATGTCAAGTTGATGACAGTGTCCAAGTCCAGTAGTGCTGAGTACATTATTATGAGTATTGTAGTACAGGTAAAGTCACTGGCAGAGGAGTCCTTGAATATTCAGACAGTACATTTCATCAACCAATTCACCATCACATATTACTCATGCAGTATCTGGTGTTCTAGGACAGAAAACTGCGGCACCAGTGTTTGTTTGTATAGTAGGTTTAACTGTAAAGAAGTAAGATAGGATTGTTTCTACTCGTCCACATTACAGTAAGTACAGTATAAAACAAAAAGGAATCAAACAAACCTGTACGTAACATCTTTACCTCGAGACTGGATGTGCTTCACTAGATAATACTAAAAATAAAAGAATAGTCAGGGAGTTTTATCTAGCACATGAATGTTAAATGCTGTAAATGGAATTAATGTGTAGTGGATTGGCGTGTACACTAGTGGTGACGTCACAAGTTGAAGGCTCACCCAAGGTTCATATAGTCAGTAGCTCACCTGTCCCCGCCGGACCAGTTGATACTTGGATGGTCTGCACTTCGTTTTCGTCTGAAGAAATCCCAAATCGGAGGCAAAATTCCGAAAGGGTTTAGGTCCGAGGTCAGGCCGAGTGTTGCAAAATCAACTGTGAGAGAGAGTTAGGTCAAGTCAGGTCAGTTTACAGAGACTAATGAGTCACGTGAAGGAAGGAAAGAAGGAAGGGGATGTTGCAGGTAACCCAAGTGCTGTGTAATAAAATTGGTTGTGATTGGTCAATATGTTTTGGTCAAGAGAGTCATAAGTATTGTCTATTAAAGTCGGTTTATTCTTAGCTGACGGGATCTGGTCACACCTCTTTCATTTCATTTGTTTACGTATAACTGTGTTCATTATTCTCAAGGGAACCTGTGATGTAGTCAGAAAATTGGAGGTAAACGGGTCCATCAAATATTGCCACGAAACACCACCCATATGGAAGGAGCTTGTTTCGTGGTATAGTCAGGAGGAACAGAAGCCTCCAATTAATTATCATACACGATCATAGGTTCCTTAATGAATGGGGTTGCAATATATCATCAATCCAGTCTGCAGTACAGTAGTCTATTGTAGTAATACTTATAATGCACATCAGACAGATCAAGAGTGCCAGATGAATCAAAGTGTTTTACATGGAGTTATATGAAAGAATATTTACAGTAACTCCAATTTCAAGTTGATGCAATTACAATTAAGAAACTTTGTTATGAATGTATATAGCAATTTCAGTATATTTTCTAATACTGCTATTAATAAAAAAAAAAAAAAAAAAAAAAGACAAATGAATGAAATAGTAGGCTACAGATGCGAATCTTAACACCAAATACTGCCAACTAAATTACAACTTATAAAAAGACTCTAAAGGGGAGAAGAAATACAAGCTGTTCACTGCATAAAAAGAGAAGAGGATAAAAAAATTTCTGGAATAATACCACTTAAGTAAAAAACCAAACAGACCACAAGAACAACAAGTCACAGTCAATCAAATAAACATAGCATCATAAAGAGTATAATTATGTAAATGTTTAATTAAGGGTCCCTGTGATTGTAGTCAGAAAATTGGAGGAAAATAGAGTCCATCAAATACTGCCACGAAACACCACCTATATGGAAGGAGTTTGATTCGTGGTGGAGTCAGGAGGAATCAGAAGCCACCAAATCTCTTATACACGATCACAGGGTCCTTAATTAAGAGTTTGAACCAGACCTCAGACATCTGTTTTAATAAGAGAGGGACTTACTTCACTTGACTAGATTTTTACTAATTAAGTGCTTTGTTCAATTACATAGGGAATAATAATAATAATAATAATAATAATAATAATAATAATAATAATAATAATAATAATAATAATAATAATAATAATAATAATAATAATAATAATAATAATAATAATAACAATAATAATAATAATAATAAAAATAATAATAATAATAATAATAATAAAAATAATAATAATAATAATAATAATAATAAAAATAATAATAATAATAATAATAATAATAAGCTGTCTAGTTCAAACTCGAACAATAACCAGAATAAGTCTTAATTTAACCATCGTATGCAAGAAGACCCGTGGTGTTGACGATGGTGTAGTACCGGTACGATGGTTGTTGTGTAGTGTGTCTGGAGAGTCATCATCGTATACTGTTACCACGCTATCGTCAACACCACCAATGATGTTCTTGCATACGGCCCTAAAAATCCCCACATTCAAGAACAGCGTCATCGTACACCCGAAGCCTTAGTAAACCGATCGTGTTTTACGTATGTATGTATAGTTGAAGGAAGCAGTTATGTAATGTATCGGTACTGTATTAACATTACATTAAGGACCCTGTGATCGTGTATGAAAATTGGAGGCTTTTGATTCCACCTGACCATGGCATGAAACAAGCTCCTTCTTTATAACTAGTAGTGTTTTGTGGCAATATTTGAAGGACTCGTTTATCTCCCAAGTTTATGACTATACAACACGGTCCCTTAAAAGACATTGAATTTTACCGCAATTAATATATCATACAAGACTACAGCATGTTTTAGGATTATATAGGTGGTTCACTGAGCATCTTTCACTTTCCATATGCACAATTATTATGTTACGATCGGGTTACCAAGCTCCACATGTTCGATGGCACCGTTTACTACATTTCCTAAAACAGTTATACCATTAAACTAACAAGACTTATTATAATGTGTGCTGGATGTTGCTTAAGTTGGGTGAAATTGGCCCCAGTTTAATTAAATAACCAAAGAATTTCAATTATCAAAGATCATTTCGTCAGTCATTTGTCCATAAAATAATTATCAATGCTGGCATGCTAAAAATGATAAGCATAATAAACAAATCATTTGAAAGGTTGGAGGGGCAGGTCTTGTGGTGGTGACATCAGAAACTCGCTTCTAACTTATACTATGCTAACGTGAGCCTTGTGATCTGTTAATGCTGTATTCAGAGTTAATTTCAGTTCATATAAATATCACATGTCATTGATATAGTATAGATTATGCCATCATTATCATAATCACAGAGCGCTTGACTCGTCTGTGTCATAATATCATGCATGTGGAGTTGAAGCGAATTTCTGTCACCGACTGTGCTTTCTTTCATGCAATCCAAACACGATCCCCCGTCATCGAAAAAAAACAAAACATTAAAAGTGTCAAAAAATATCCTTGCCAAAATAGAAACTGCCACAGAAACAAAATGTCACACTCAAGTTCAGTCATAAAGGAGTCGTCAAATGAGGGTTGTACTGTTAATTAAACTTTTTCGAGGAGAAGCCTATTCGTCATTTCTATACGAACTGAGCGACGACTAGCCTTTTCCTCGAAGTAGTAGTTTAAGGGGGAAATTTTGTGTTGGTAAATCTGGAGAAACTGAATCCTCCAAACTATTCCAAGCAACAGAACACCATTATTTTTGTTCGTCAGGTTCTGTTTCCTAGCATACTTTGGAGGAATCAAGGCACTCCAATGTACCAAAAACAAATTACCACCTTAATAATACGACCCTATAACTAATTAGTCTTGCCTCAACGAACCTAACAGTCTTATTAATGGATGGAGGATAGGTGACAAGAACAGAAAAAGGTACGACTTGATAACTTTTAGAATATTTAAGTAGCCTACATCCGAATATTGAAAACAACCGATTGAGGGAAAGAAAGAGAAGAGTATAGGTACAAAATACATAGTAGAGGGAATTAATTAAGGGAGTGAAAGATATTATAGAGAAGAAAGACACGAAGTAAAAAAAACATAGGTACATAATTATAGAAGCCACAGTGTTCCCAAGAGACGACTAAAAAAAAAAAAGATCACAGTATTTGCCCAAGAGTCGGTGTCAGTCACGATGGAAAAAAAATTACGGGTGAGGTACTGCACTATGTTGGTATATAAATCTGGAGCAAGTGATTCCTCCAAAGTATTCCAAGCAACCGGCCACCATTATTAATTTGTTAATTTGGTCCCGTTCCCTGGCATACTTTGGAGGAATCAACGCGCACCAATATACCAAAAGTGTATATATACCATCCCTTTAAGCAATAGGGGCGACGGATCGGATAATCTGTTTGGGAATCCCGGTTGAAAAAAAAAAAAAAAAAAAAAAAAGGGAAAAAAAAAAAATAATCGATTATGAAATTGGAGTGGTTGTGGTGTCGATGAATTTGAGGTTACTTAATTAATGCTCGTTCCTCCAAACTGTGCTACCAAACGAACGGCCTAGGGTACAGTCAAGGTCAATAATCCTGCAACACCCTCTAAAAAAAAAAGGCCTCGAAAAATGATGCGAAATACTTACATTAAATTTGTTTGGTGGTTCATAAATAATGATTCACTCTCACGGCACACTTTCATTCACACGATGCAGGATTTTTGACCGTGACTGTACATACATACTAATACCAAGGGTTTCGTGGAATAGTTTGGAGGAATCGCAGATAATTTTTTTTTTTTTTTTTTTTTTTTTTTTATAGCTCCCAATAATATTTTCTTCCTTCACCACCCCAATCACACCCTCACCCACCCCTATAATAATAATAATAATAATAATATAAACTTCCTTAATCCACCGTCGTCGAAAACCCGAAAATAAAATAATGTTCTCGTACAATATACCCCTCCTGCCTGTCTGTCTGTCTGTCTGTACACTGTCTTACTCTTGAAGGGGACGGAGATGGTCATGGAGGAGGAGTAACCGAGGGGCAGGTTGCGTCCGAAGGGGAGACTGAGTGTGGGTGTGAGAATGAGGATGGAGTCTGGTGGTAAGGTGAGGCGACGGTCGGGAGTGAAGTACAACAGTCGCTTCTGACGGGAGTGTGGCACGTACGACGAACTGGAAAAGATAAATAATAATAATAATAATAATAATAATGATAATAATAATAATAATAATAATAATAATAATAATAAATAGAAAAACAAAAAATAATAATAAAAATAATAATAATAATAATAACAATAATAATACGAACTGGAAAAAACAAATAATAATAATAATAATAATAATAATAATAATAATAATAATAATGACGATGACGATGATGATAATGATGATGAATAGATAAATAAATAAATAACGATATTACTATATGCGAGTGTCATGGTATAGTATAATTATGTGTGTATGTATGTATGTATGTAGGGTGATGGAAAGTTATGTGTGAGTAGGCATGAAATTGACTCAACATTATGAAGAAATTATCCCGAGAACGGAAATGTATCGCCATCTAAACACTAATATTATACAGTTTATAGTTTTAATATCTCACTCATGTATTGAAATAAACTGTTTGTACTGTACACTTAATATACCAGAGTGGACATAACGAGTATACAAACATATTATAATACACACGTAAATCTTTTAGAATAATACACAATACAATTATTTTAAGGGGTGCGGGAGTAGGGGACAAGCTTGGAGTGGGGGGGGAGGGGTTGGGGGGTGCGGAATAGGGGGACAGGCTTGGGGGGAAGGGGGGTAGAAAGCCTGTCCCCCTATTCCCCGCACCCCCCTAAACCCCCCCTCCACCCCAAGCCTGTCCCCCTACTCCCGCACCCCCCTAAACCCCCCCCAAGCCTGTCCCCTACTCCCGCACCCCCTTAATACACACAGCGTCTAAAATCGTATCACTGATTTATAATATTCTTGTATGTAGAGTCGGCAAAAATAGTATTGGAACCACCCTTACATTTAAATTAACTATAATTATTTATCTAAAGGGGAGTTCCAATACTTTATTTGCTGACTGTACATATAAATCTTACACATGAAACTATTCACTGACTGACATATGTACAGTAAAGAGACAATACTCAATAAAGGAAAACTTGTGCACAGAAGCAGACAGACGATGCAGGCTTGTTGATAATCTTGTCAGTCATTGCCAGCGTAAAATTGCATAGCTGCGGTTACAATGAAAGCGTGTCATAAATATATCCTTCCATTTTTGTTGAGGTTTATTGCAGTCATTATGGAAGTCCCATATTTGTTCAAACGGTTACAGTCTCTATAAGGAAGAAATACAAAAAAATCTGAAGTTCCTCCCATTATGTAAACAAGACTTAACCAGTCGTAGTACTGTACAAAGGTATAATTATTATTGTCTGGGAGTCAACATTCTGGCGTCTCAGGCTGAAGTATCAAGTTCTGGTGAAGTTACCAGACATTGAATTTGTACAACTCGATCAAAAAAGTATCGCGCATTTCCCTCGTGAAACATTCTGACACCTAAGACGATGGCTACTGAAAACGAGTTTGTTTATCATAAGCTGTAGCGATCATTTACAGAACCATCGGACCCCACCTGCGCGATACTTTTTTGAGCCAGTGTACACCAAAGAAATTCGTGGCTACGGTACAGTCGATCAAAAAACTATGAGGCCGGTGGGACTCAAGAATATTCCAAACGAACACAGCTACAGTTCGTGTTGTTCCGGCCGCTGTCCACTATAAGCAGTCGTCAGAGGTGTAAGGATGTTTCAAGTAAGAAGTCAGAGAACAATGCCATACCCTCAAACTAGGCCAACCCCAACCACCCCTACTCTTTCTTCACCTCCCTCATAGTTTATTGAGTGACTGTACACTGGGCAACAAAAATTATCGTGTCTCACCAGTTGTCTGCAGATCCATCGTCCATCGTGTCAGTCGCTGCTGATGATGATGATGTTTCCACGATGGTCAGCGACAGTAGCGCCACAGCGGCTAGCGTCCAAACCAATACCCCACGAGCCATCTGGTGGAAAGGAAAGACCAGGAATTAGATCATGGTAACGCAGGGGGAAATGGTACAGGTACACTGGGGGTCAATATAAAACTCTGTCCTGATCCGAGACACAACATGAATCTCTACCAACCTTGCATCCCACTCCTCCCGAATCACTTAAGTTGATAGAGATTCATATTGTGCCTCGGATCAGGACAGAAATATTGACCCACAGTGTACACCCTAGGACTAAAGTCATGTCCTACCACCAGAGGTCACTAATAAAGACTACCATGAACTGCGGGTGACGTGGAAAGACTACCATGAACTGCGGGTGACGTGGAAGAGAAGGAGGGGACGTGAGGGTGACGATGTGAACACCTGACGGCAGGATAATTGGTGGTTGGTTGAAGGGGCAGGTAAAAAGGTGGTGAGAGGCTATAATAGGAGCTGGTCAACCTGCTATAGAGTACAATGGTGTTACCTTGGGGCTTCCCTTCCTCTCAAACAAGACGGTGTATAAAAAAAAAACAACTCCCTGTGCTAAACAAACTGACACAAACCATACGAACGAAAACTTCCATAAAAAGGATCATTGGCAATTCCTAGCATCAGCAGTAGCCTAAGTGTTTTTACATCTGTTTAAGTCTCCTAACTACAAATTTAACTATATTCTCCTAACTATATTCTTACACAATAATTCATCCACAACTTACAGTGCACATACCAGCCACCAGAGCGAGATAAAAAGATTACTCACTATGAAAAGCATAGAAAAAAAAAATCCAATACTCCGTAAACATACCTTTTTTATTTTTTTATTATTTTTTTTTTTTTAGAGGAATGTGACCTTGTGGGTTTGTTGACACGGGAATTGAATATGTAAGGGTTAGTATGCTATCCCCACTACCCCTTCCAGTCACCCTAGGCTGCAAGGGGAAGGGGGGGGTGACGCTAATCCCTAGTCGCCCCCCTCCCTGCTCCACCATCCCACACCCCTCGTCATACCTTCAACCCCCCTCCCTTCCCCCCGTCTATCTTGTTCAGTTGCAGACACGGCCAGGCGGGCATCAAGGACTTTACAACACACACACACACACACACACACAAAAACTCATTCTCTCTCTCTCTCTCTCTCTCTCTCTCTCTCTCTCTCTCTCTCTTCTCTCTCTCATCTCTCTCTCTCTCTCTCACACACACACACACACACACACACACACACACACACACACACACACACACAGTTACAAGGACAAGTATGGTGTATCATAATCTAATATACTACTGTACATACATCCCCTAATACAACTCATCACGGTAAACACAGTGAGGGTCAGTGTGTATAAGACTTTACGATATTATACATACGGTTCTGAACTTTGTAACTATAGCGAATAAATGCATGTAGTAGACGGGATCTCTTCTGTCTACTCTATATACTGTACATACATGGGGCAGAGTTGAACATACGGCATTTGGGTTAGCAGTTCATTTTAGCGACAGATGTGGTTGTGGGCTAATCATGGGTGTTGGGTGTTGTTGGGAGGGAAGTGATGTGAGTGTGGTGGATGGAGTGAGGAAGAGGTAGTAGCTAGAGGTAAGAAGGGGAAGGGATGAGATGGGAATACAGTAGAGAGGGGAGGAGAGATAAGATGTATAGGAGATGGAAGGAGTCGAAAAAAAAAAAGGATTAGGAGAAGCGAAGATAAGCCTGAGAGGGGAGAGGAAGAGAGAGAAAAAAGAACGGAAGGAGAGTGATGAGATGAGAAAAGTTGAGAGAAGAAGATGGGAGAGGGAGGGACATGAGACGAGAGGAAGTAACTGATGTTACTGAGGGAGGAAAATGAGAGAAGGGGAGAGAAGGAGAGGGAGGGAGACTAGACGAGAGGAAATAATTAATTTAGGCAAAGAGTGAGGAAGAGAATGAAAGAGGAGAAAAGTGGAGAGGGAGACGAGACTAGAGGAAATAATTGATGTCAAACAAAGAATAAGGAAGAGAAAGGAGGTAGAAATGAAAGAAGGGGAGAGGAGAAAAGTGGAGAGAAGGAGAGGGAGGGAGACGAGATTAGAGATGATAGTCAGACAGAGAATGAGGAAGAGAAAGGAGGTAGAAATGAAAAGAAGGGGAGAGGAGAAAAGTGGGGAGATGGAGAGGGAGGGAGATGAGACTAGAGGAAATAATTTATGGCCACACAAAGAATGAGGAAGGGAAAGGAGGTGACCGGTCAGTATCACAAATGAGGTCGACTTTCTACCGCTGCATTGTAATTGTTACGACAGCCCCTTCTGGTCCCTTCCTCCAGCACCCCTCGTCACCTTCACTCCACCTTCTTTCAGTCCCTCCACCTTCCTCCACCTTTTTTCCAGTCCCTCCGACCTTTCCAGTCCCTCCACCTTTCCTCACCTTTTTTCCAGTCCTTCCACCTTCTTTCCAGTCCCTCCATCTTTCCTCCCCCTTCTTTCCAATCCTTCCACCTTTCCCCCACTTTCTTTCCAGTCTTTCCAGCTTTCCTTCAGTGTTACACCAGGTCAATCAACTTTTCCTACACAGTTCCTCAAAGTACAGTTTCCTCTCCACCTTCTCTTCAGGTTAGTTTCCTCCATAAAGGTCTTCAGGTCAAGTTTTCTCCAAAGTTACTCACTCCAGGTCAAGTTTCCTCCAGAGTCCCTTCAATTTATTTTTGTTATTCCTGGTCCTGTTTCCTGTACCGTCCCATTAACAATTGCCTGCATAATTAAGGTTCTCCGTGTCCTCCTGGTCTCTTCCTCATTTACTTCAAGTCCCTTCCCATATCACATGACCTAAATATTTACCGTCGCTACTACCATAAGCTGTGGAATGGAATATACAGAAATGGTGTAGTGTGGCTTACTGTTTCCCTAGACTTTTATTACCAATGCAGCTGAAAAGAAGATTGGAACTTTTGACTATAGTGATGATGTTACTAAGGACTTACATATTCCTTTCAGACGCACATTACCTTTCTGGTTCTCCTTACTTAAATATTTTCCCTTCCCCTGCTCGCTTCCCTCCTGTCCCTTAGTAACCCTCTCCAATCCCCCCTCCCTTCCTCATGTCCCTTAGTAACCCTCTCAATCCAAGTAACCTTCATCAGATTACAACAACAACAACAACAACATTTTTCTGTGTACCCTTTCACTCACCCTGTACCGTCCTTCCTATCCATGCACCCTGCTGTCCTTGCCACCACCACCTTCCACCCATCACTATACCCCACCTACCCACCCTATGCCCACTAACATATTTACTACCCTCCTCCCACTCTATCTGTCTCCATTACTACTCTCTTCTCCAGGTTCTCAAGCCCACCCACCTTCTCTTCCTCCTCTTTTCTCCAACACACATATTTTCATTCCATATCCCAATACTTTATTCATCACTCACATCTTTATTTTTTAGTTCCCTTCTTCTTCTCTCGCCCGCCCATTCCATATTCCTTTATTCATTACCACCCTCTCTCTTCCATCTATCTTCACCCACTTCAGTATTTGCCTTCACCTCTCTCTCTCTCTCTCTCTCTCTCTCTCTCTCTCTCTCTCTCTCTCTCTCTCTCTCTCTCTCTCTCTCTCTCTCTCTCTCTCTCTCTCTCTCTCTCCTTCCTTCACTTACTTCCTCGTCCACTACCCACTCATCTTCCCTCGTCAGCCCACCCACCCCGCTTCCACCCTCTGACACCTTCCACTCCCCTTAACACAAATTACCTCAACACCCCTTCCTCCCCTTCCCTCCCTCCACATTACCTCACCATCTCTCCCCTTCCCTCCCTCTAAATTACCTCAACACCTCTTCCTTCCTCTCCCCTCCCATCTCATCCCCCCTTGTCCCCTCCCTCTGCTCCACCCACCTTTACCCATCTTCACCCCTGCACATTTACAACCCCCCCTCCCCCCTCCCCCGCCAGCTGACCACCAACTTCCCCCCCCCCTCCCCTCCCCAGTACTCACCAACTCCCCACCACCCACCAACCCACCGGTACTCCACATATAATTATCACTTCCACATTCTCCTCTTTGGTCCTTACTCCATCACTGTCTGGTTATACTTTATTCTCTCTCTCTCTCTCTCTCTCTCTCTCTCTCTCTCTCTCTCTCTCTCTCTCTCTCTCTCTCTCTCTCTCTCTCTCTCTCTCTCTCTCTCCCAAACACACAGTCTACAATTTCCTCCTTCCATACCCCCCCCTCTAGCTCTCTCCACTTTACCTCCTTATTCCCTAAACCCTCCACTTCTTGTCTCCACTCTTCCTCACATTGCCTCCCCCCTCCACTCCACCTTTCCTGTAACCTCTGCCATCCACCTGTGTTTCACCTTCCACTCCACCCGACTGACACATATGTACGGGTTTATCACTGACCCTCTCCACCTCTTCCACCTCCACCCATCATCTTCCACTTCACCTTCATCCCCTTATCTTTTTTTCTTATCCACATCTTCGTTTTTCCTTATTTGTGCTTTATCCATTCTCTCTCTCTCCTCTCTCTCTCTCTCTCTCTCTCTCTCTCTCCTCTCTCTCTCTCTCTCTCTCTCTCTCTCTCTCTCTCTCTCTCTCTCTCTCTCTCTCTCTCCCCATTATTTCTGCCTCCTTCCAACTGTTTCTCGCTCTCTTCCCTTCACAATTTCTTCCCTCTCTCCCTCCCTCCTCCAGTCTCTCCCCTCCCTCTCTCTTCCCCTTCATCACACTCTCTTCCCTCCCTCCCTCCTCCTCCAGTCTCTCCCCCTCTCTCTTCCCCTTCTCCACTCTTTCTTCCCTCTCTCCCTCCCTCCTCCAGTCTCTCCCCTCCCTCTCTCTTCCCCTTCATCACACTCTCTTCCCTCCCTCCCTCCCTCCTTCCCTCCTCCAGTCTCTCCTCCCGCCCTCCCCTCCTCCGTCTCTCCTCCCTCTACCCTTCCCCTTCTCCACACTTTCTTCTTTCTCTCCCCTCTCCTCCACACTTTCTTCTCTCTCTCCCCTCTCCTCTACTGTATACTTTTTTATCTCTCTCCCCTCTCCTCCATACTTTCTTCCCTCCCTCCCTCCCTCCCTCCCTCCTCCCTCCTTCAGCCTGCAGCGAGGGCAATGCGGGCAAGAGGACCTCAGGAGACACATGCCCTAGATCTATTACAAGGTCACTACCAACACCACTACCAACACCACTATTGCCACCACACCACTACCACCACCATTGTCATCATCACTACTACCACCACTATTGTCATCATCACTACCACCACTATTGTCATCATCACTACCAACACCACTATCAACACCACTATTGCCACCAACACCACTACCACCACTATTGTCAACACCACTACCACCACAATTGTCAACATCACTACCACCACTATTGTCATCATCACTACCACCACACTATACCATCATTACAAGGTCACTACCACC